>DWDX01000225.1:0-32197 GCA_018245675.1 Agara michaeli | reverse complement strand
CACACAAATGTTTGTCCCGGGTGGGAATCGAACCCACGACCTCCGGTTTTGCAGTCAGGGTCTCTAACCACTCGACCACGAGGCCAGTCAATAAATTAACTACGTTTAAGCAATCGTAGTAGGTACTAGCCGTCACCAACGTTGATATTACGCATGTTAAATTGCATGTCAATAGATAAAGATTATTATAGGTATGTTTGAATAGTATAAAAATTATTTACATATGTAAATGTGAAATCTGGACGTCTGGTTGTCTCGTCGGCGAGTCGGCCACCGATGATTCGAGAGGAGCCTCATATCAACCGAATGCACCTGCGGGCTAATGCTGCCAAGCGGTATCAACCAAATTATCGATATCGATAATTAGCGTAACTTTTTTATACAATACAATTTAGTAGGTGCTACAGAAATATCTGTGTTATGCTGAAAATTACAGCCAATACCTGTTTAATATGTAGTCAGTGAATACCAATTCGTATGAATAGAAATAGAAAATGAAGTTGTGAAATCAATTTTCAAACGAATGTCTACATTAATACAGCGGCCCCTAATTCTGTAAGATCGTAAACATCTGTCATGCAGTAATGCGGAATTCCGCAGAATCACATTCTAGTATATTTGCGAATATAGAACGGCGTTGCACTCATATGTTTGTCTTGAGATTTTATGTATGTGGCAATGTTTGTGTTCAGCGTTCTCCTATATGCATATTACGTCGCCGCTAACGGGTTTATTGCTTTGGAATGAACGCGACCGTCTGCATGCCAAACGGCGATTCCTGGTGATCGCCCCTTTGAATTATGCGCACGGGCACGCTTACGCGTCTGTATTCAATCGCCTCGCGAGATTTATGTGTGGCCTGCCCGCTCGCCACATACGAATGTTTCCGCGAAATCTGTCTAACGCACCGAGCCCTTCTGATAAGATAATACAGTGTTACACGCGGACATTTCTTTAGTTCAGTCATACGCCTCAACCTCTATAAAGCATACACGCCCACTTACATACCGTTGTAAATTATAGATATCTCAAATAATTTGGCCCATACAGAGTAATCGAGTTAATGCACGGGTGAAGCTTCAAAAACAGATTTCGATAATAGTAAATAGTAATTCACTTGCCAATTTTCTGTAGTGAGCGTATATTTTAAGTCTTCAATTTGTCAGCTAGTTGCTGGCAATTTTTAAAATTTATTAATTTTACAAATTTTTCGTTAAAATTAGAATGATTTGGTGACCTAAATTAAATAATCGTAGCAACGCCTATCGACATTAAAATATATTGGCTGAGTCGCGTCCCTATCCTGAATGTACTGCCGGGTTCCAGTGGTCAGGTGCAACGTTAAGGTACCTTCACATGGAGGATGTAATAAAGATATGATTTTACGAACCAACAAGATCCATTTATCAATAACCAATATTACTAAAACATTTCTGTTTGACGGCTTTATAATTTCGGTCCAACGACGCCAAGTGCTGCCCCCCAACCCCCACTCCTCGCCCAACATCTCCACAACTGACGGTAAAAGTTTTATCCAAATTGATAGCCTCTTTTCTGTGAAGCCCACTATGAAAAATATTATAGTGTTCATGTCAAATCATGACACAAATAACCGCTGTCAAGTAACAATTGCTTACAGTCATTTAAAAATTTCACATACGTAATATATATGTATCTATATTACTAAGGATAAAGTACGGGTGAATGCTCTTGCCGATTGCTTCATCGCTTGATTCATAATCCCCGATGCATTAATCTCATCTCATATTTAAATAATAAGACAGGTACTTTTCAACAATAAGGCTTTAATCCAATCGCTATAGTGGACATAAAGCTTTTAATTCCTGTTTATAGCTTTGGGCAAAACATGTCGTATTTCAGAATGTATTTAATTATTATATTGAATTAAGTCATTAACAGATAATGTGTAATTATAATTGACAGTCTGTCATGTAACTAAAATTATGCATGTCTACACACAGTAATGCTTACCCATGCGACCAACATTGACAAATATTCAATCAATCGCGAGCCGTTCGCAAAAAATACATGTCTAGTGTTTGCTATTAAAATATTTAAGTATTTACAATGTTGTGTAATACTGGAAAAATCTGAGATGAAATTGAAATCTATATCGTTTTATACATATTATACGGCACTATAGTGAGATTGTTAAAACTTATTTGAAAACATATCAGGTGTAATCACGAAGCATCGTCATTAAAAATTATATTTTCTATATCGGTACAAAATGCAAAGTTTGGCAACCATTTTGAAACAAATATTAAAATACAGAAGTAACTGCTACAGAAGAAAACTATTACCATCGGTACCGAACATAATATTAATAATGAACTCAGGTAATGAGCTACGTTCATATTGTAACGTAGATGTATCGGCTGCGCGTATGAAATTAATTACAATGGACGCTTCATTAATTTTAATGAGTGCTTGTTGGGATTGCGAATATCAATTCTACATAGAGCGTTGTTACATAGGCACATTGGTAAATGTAATCCAGTAATTTAGGGCCAATTCACACCGTACATCGGCTGACCGTAACTAATCCAACAGAACTGCCGCGAAACTAAATAATATTTTCCAACTCAAAATGAGTATCTAAATGTTGCCATGTAATTGTAAAGAACCTAAAAGTCGCTGGTATCATAACTAATTCTGTCTTAAGTTTTTCTATAAAATATACCTATCTTCTTTAAGTAACTAAAAGATATCATCAAAAACTTTGTAACACAAAACCTGAGCGTAAAATTGTACAATCGAAAATGCTTTCGACTTAACATTATCTAAATGAAAGTGAAAAAACTACAACAACTTTATTGCGCTCGGAACTCGATTCCTCTATTTAGCCTTCAACGTCAAATTAACTGTCAATCGAGTGCACATTTGATCCATTATTACATTTCCAACATCTGAAGAAAATGTTGGCACATTCCCAGGAATGCATACGCATATGTACTATGTCACTACGAAACTCCTAAACGTGCATACCTACATCAACAGACCGACAAGATTATGACACCTTGGTATTTGTTTCAGGCTTCGTTCTAGTCTAGACAATTAAAATCATACACAGGAGCCAAAACGTTATAAGCATTAAACAAACCAATATTATTATTAAAATAACACACACACACATAGACAAATTGTTCTAAATTACACAGCTAAGATTAACAATCTACTAGCAATGACCACAGTGTTCAAAGTGTTAGTTTGTAGAGCAGAGATTGCGACGTTCAATTCTCAGTCAGATAGATATCCATAGACAATGATGAAGACGGCAATTGTTTGAAAAAAAATATGTATCGAGAAGCTATGACTCATAGAACAACGATAGCGCAACATCGACTATTACAGGCATAATTGTGGTGATATAACGGCTATTACAACTAATCAATCATATAAAATTATTGTCGTTATCTTCTGCCTTGTTGATAATATAACTGTAAATAGCCATTAAGATCTACTTAGTACGTTATTATTACATATGCGGTAACAGATTAAAAGACATACAAATTAATGCCGAAAAATTTTCGTCAGCTATTGTTTGATAACTATCCTGCTATGTAGCAATCTTATAGATCCCCAGTTTTGAGAAGAATCTTATGCACTACATATACTATCTAAAAAACATACAATCATTGTTTTACGTGTATTTAAGCCTTTTTGTATTTGGTCTAGTTTGCTCACGTTATATTTCCTCCCAATGTTCCCAACTTTTAAAAAAACTATTTGTAAGATAATTTATTGATGATTATAAAGCGATTTATAAATAGTCCATATCAGTGAATAAAAGTGTTTAAAAAATATCGCTTCGTTGGATCTATCCAACGTAGGTAATAAAATAACAAGCAAGTTAAATTGAAAATTGGCAAAGCAAATTTCCATTATTTTCCACTTCTAACTATCGGAATATTTCTATTGAAAGTTGTTTGTATGGAAATGAAGCGTTATTTAATCTCCAACGGACCTACTAATCAAACGGCTAGACGGCAGGTTATCATATTATGCAAAACTTAGTGCTCCAGACACCTGCTTAAATATGTCCTTCAGCGTCCTAGGACCCGAAATCTGGGTCGGCTGGAGGCTGCCAGACAATCAAAATTTTAAATTAGGGATTCTAACTTTTTCTCTCGACAGATAATGCATGTGTCCCTTGGCAATAGATTACGACTGCTTCGATTGGATTTGTTATATCAAGAATTTATGAACGAGTATGCATCGCGTAAGCCAATTAGAAGTCGCTACAGCTTGTTGATAAATTTTATTAAGCTTTCCAAACTTTAATATAACATAATTTCCATACTTTATGAATATCGTGTTCTTATCCGTTTATGATATCTTAATACTCAAAGGTAACTGTTTAAAAAGAATACTGGCCGTTTATAAGTTCTGTATTCAAATATGTAAAAATAAATATTTATAATGTCATGTCATATTTTTTCTTATTCCTGTTAAAATGGTGATCATCTTTAGATGTTTTATTTTCGAAAACCACGTATCTTGGAATTCTGCTTAAATAGTAATGTATCTCTTACAAACTGTTAGGACTCTACTTCCGTTTGACAAAATTTTCAGATCGCAGAGACTAGGTACTTATACTTTTATGGATGTAAAAGTTAAATAAATTACAAATGAAAATACAAACGTAGAAAAGAAATTAACCTCACATTTTTTTTTATATTCCTATTTTGCCACTGCAGGGACATCTGTCGGGGTGTTTTCGGGCGAAAGTTTTTCAAATGTGACATGTTTTACTGACAAATGACAACTGACGGTTTATTTTAATGACTTGTTACTAGTTATGCTCATTAAAATTTTATAGCTGATAAAAAGCCGACTTTCGTGCGAGAAGCGGAACGGCGGAGGCTATTTTATGTTGAATTATTTCTTGGAATTTCAATTAAAATAGTTAACGCATTTTATATGTTCACCTGTGTAACAATTAACTAACGTGTATTAAACATCGTTAAAATGTTTGTACTATACATAAATTTATAAAATATCTAGAGTAGGTACGTACTTGACCGCGAAAAAAAATCGTAATTCTTAATTATATAATACCTACTTATAACAATATTATTTTTATTATCCATGAAAGTGGTTACTCGAATAATTTATTGTGAGATAAAATGTTTTGTAATGGAAAACCGAATGGTAATATTTAAAAATTACAACTTGTCCTGGAAGTCGGATATACATATCTATGAATATATATGACATAATATGTTTATTTATTATTTTACGTAATACTTTTTTCTTTGTTACAACCAATAGGAAACCGCCACCGTCTGTTTCGTCCAATGGTTAGCTGCTAGAGATTGCGTTATGCAAGCTTGCCGTTTGTTTCTTTAATGTAGTATTTTCGGGATTCATAAAGTACAAACAAATATCTTCTAGATATCGTATCCTTAAATCAGTGTGTATTATAATAACATAAACAATGCAGTTTTGGCAGCGGGCGCTGTTGATGTGCAGTTGAGTTTTCGATTTATTAAATAAGCGATTTAGCCGGCCTAAATGTGGACAGCGCTCGAGAATAACAAATTCACTTCAGATAGCAAGGACATCCTCTTGATTATGACCTTGCTTGTTTGTTTTATCGAATTTCAACGGATCCGATTTATTTTTACCTGCGATTGTAATACGATTGCGCACGTTTACGTGGGTGTGTTGATCCGCGCTGCGAGCGTAGCGGTGTGCCAACAATAATTTGTTTTTCGATTTAATTTTTTTTTTTCTAATGGGACCGGTCACACAACAGAGTATAAAATAATTTGTTGACTGTGGAGATCAAAACAAGCGGAGTGTATAATTAACGGGTACCGATTTAGAGACGTCTATTCTCGGGTCATTCATGTACTCACAAATATCACGCGCAGTTGACACAAATGAACTGCCGCTGATCTATTTACGTCTTTGTCCACACTTTACCGAGCTGTGTTTATATTTCACGTCCGTTTCCAATTTGTTCGCCGGTGTTATGGTTTCAAACAATAGTCGTATTTCCATTGCAAATTCGACCAAATATTATCATTACACTTAAAATTTAAGGAATAAATTTAGATTAGATATATTTAATATTTATCATCTAAAGAAATTCTCAAGTAAATAAGACATTATTCAAATATTCAGTTTCAGAAAATAAGTGAAAAGATTTTTACTAGAAACTGTCTGTCTTGAAATCGATGTTATGAAATTGATTATGATAATGTAATTGAATAATATTATCCAGCAAACTAATGTAGTGAAAACAATGAATATATTTGCTACAACTTATTTTAATTTTGTGCTTTTATATAAGAGGCAGTCTTCGTCACTAAATGTTATTGAATAATCGTAAACTTAACTTCGAGGTAGGTACTAGATTATCCAGTGCTTCAAACTGAGCTGCCATTAGCATACCAAAAACCATCGTTAATACTTTAAAGTGACAAAAAACAGATAGCCTTCTTATGAATCACATTTACATAACAATAATAAAAATGATTTTTTAAATGTAACCGTTGTGGCATCCTCATTCACTTCCAAAAAGTGGCGCCAAAACTGACGGAACGGCGAGCGTCCGATAATAATTATTTATAAAGATAAGATATACAACGCGTTCAGAGCGGGAGTCAATGTCCGCGCATCGCTGGCCACAAAAATCATTATTCAGTTACATTTGCATTTTTACCGCTGATCACCAATAACGCGAGAACTATACACGGAAATAATAATGTGGTTTCTTATAATTAAACATTCTCATCGTATTCAGCCACAGATCAGTGAAGCAATGGACTAACAGAAATATTTTAGAGTGCTTTTGCGCATTACGCTCTGGAAAAAAATTGGCGATATCAACAAAAACATGTAAAAAGAATCCAAAATACTCTCATTGCCCAACTCTCTTTATTTATGTGGGTTCCAATTTCAATCGTATATACTTCTTTTATGGTAGTAAAAATTACGTAATCTACCCAATTAAATACCTCACTTAAATTCTATCAAATATAAATACATAATCGACTTGTATGTCGTAAGTGTACTGAAAAACTTAAGTGAAGGTAATTTATTTTGAAAAGAAACAATGGACTTTCTTAATTTCCCTTACTTAACTTTTATCAAAGGATAGATGGATATGCAAGTGATCATTAATGCGTAGATAAGAGTTGATGTTTACGGACTTGACTTTTGAATTAACACATTGAAAGAGGAGAGAAAAAAAGAACCAACAGGACGGTTGCGGGCCGAGGTAGGTACCTAACGTTCGGTTGTCCATGTACGGTTGTGGTCGAGCCGGTCGCCGGTCGGCTTGAAAAATAGTGTCTGCCGGCCGTCTAGCGCGCCTCGCGAGCGTGACTCACCACTGGCTGGATTCCGACCGAATACGGCCCCGAGTCGCCAGCACCAATACATGCATCTGCTTTTAATATGCTCGTCTGAAATATCTGCGGGAACCGTGTTTTTATTACCGCCCGGATTTTGAAACTAACATACGCGAGACTTTAGACGCATAAAACCGACTCTCGAGCTATCTTCAGTGCTTATATTTAATTAATAATTTCAAAAACAATTGTATTGTCCTTGATACCTATTAAGAGGCATTGGTTAATCGTTAGTTCCGCGCGATTTGTACCTTAGTATCATATTTAGTAGTTACGTCACCGAAAAGTAATTATAACAGTAGCGATTTTTAGGTTTTAAGAAATCGCTAAAATAATTGTCAATTCCACGCGATACTTAAAACAAATTTATGGGCCAGCGAGAAAAAAATGTGTTTTACCCGGTACCGTCCACATGTGTTTGCACGAGATTGAATACGCAAATAAAGCAATTTGCGTTGCAAATCGCAGCACATATCGCGTGCGATTAGCTAATGCGCGTATTAAAACATCGCTCGCATGCGCCCGATAGCCGTTTCTCACACGTAAGGCTACTTTGTAATCTGAACTATATAATCAATGCTATCATGCAAAGTCACGATGTAGAACTTCTTTTGTTATAAGTACATATCTGAATGTGGAAAATAATTCATCCGGTTATATTATCTTAACGTACCACAACGCAGTGCACATTTGTAATAAGATACCGATTCTTTTTTCGAAAATGTCTGCCGTGAACTGATTTAGTTTTTCCGACGCATATTGTCTGTCACATTGTTGGGAGATAGCCATTTGACTATTACTTGATTCAAATTCTGAATTGTATACTAAATGAGTGCTAGATGTCTTTTCGTAATCTCCTGATATACCATAGCTCGCCTACATACTTTGTGAGACCTTTATATAAGATATGTTAAATAAGTCGTTATGATTATGCAAATGAACTTCGAAGTGTATGCAAGTATCCGGTAGCAGTACAGATCTAAGATAAGTCTATTTTAACATGGTAGATCAATAATGGGATTGTAGAGTGCTGTTATTTATAGTCGAATGTAAACACTTCAGGATAGTGAAAGTAGAACACTGAAGATAATTCATGGTGTAATAATTTCCTTGATACTTCAAGTATTTGTTCGGTTGTACCTATTACATATATTTTAAAGACGACAGACATTGCCCCATAAGGAGATAGACGAAATAGTTGTAAATGAACACCATTTACATCCAGTACGAGTAGAAATAACATTCGAGACGAGATAATTTTTTTACTGCTAACACAGTGTTTTATCGCTGAAAACGAATTGTAATTCAAGGCGGAATACAAAAAAGACACATTTCACATTTTGTTTTAATTAAACAACAGTTTGTTTTCTTTTTTTCTTAAAAATAGCGATAACAGATCATAATGACCATTTAGCATCAGTTGATGTAGCATGCCAAGTAGGTACACTACCACACTTTTTGTGTTTGACGTACTAATGACACTCATTCTTCTGTCTTTATTGCGATACATTCGCCTTCCGTGAACGGCATCTGCGTTTCGGCAAAACGAAATAATTACGTCTAGACAACACATTGTACACGCATTAGCGATGAGCGTCGGCGCTATCTCTCAATATAAATAATTTTCATTACAGCTACAATAAAATAATATAAACACTTCATATTACTTTGTTATTTTTTAAACATCCAAATTAAAGAAAACGCGGTATGTCCTTGATGTGTATCTAAGTATATTTTATTTATCCCTCATGAACTTCCCGAAGTTCTAATATTCTTTAAAAACTTAAGTGAGTACATATTTGAAAAGTAAAATGCACATGTTACCATCAGCCGGGATCTGCTGGTCGGGGATGGAGCGCGGCGGGCGGTGCAGCTCGGTGGCGGCATTGCGCGTAGGGCGCGCGGAATGCTGCGCCGGCGGCGCCCGCGCCCCTGCTGCCTGGAGCCCTCGAGATCTCGACAGCGGCGAGATATTCTTTTACAAAGCGCTGTCTGGCGGCGTACCTTGTACTGCTTGTGCTGGTAAGTTTTTTATATTTCATGCATAATATGTATCGTAAAATGTAACAATGTCAGTTTGTTCATTCAATAACATGTCGCCGTACGTAGTATATACAACATTCTCTTATGTAGCGCTTAATATGATCATCGCATTACTTAAAATAGCTACCTCTGTGGAGCTGTAACTGGTAGTGAAAGAACGCAACTTTTCTAACGACAATTTTTCAAGTTAGTTTATGAACATTAATACTTGCTGCCCACTGCATTATCTACATGCGTTATATTTATTACATCGATAAAAGCGTTAAGTGATCAATAAATAGAAGTGCTAATAAAACTGATAGTCGACAATTAATCGACTAATTAAGTATTTTATCGACTAATTTACACTTACGAGCAGTAGTCGGTGACAGTCTACCAGCATTGAGATGCACACATAGATACTCGTGATTGTTTCAATAAAGATTTGGGTCGGTCGGTGCATTGACCGATAGATGTTAGATACATGCAATTGTTAGTTTAATTGGTGTGTGTTGGTATAATTTATTACATTACACAATTATCTAGCCTTATATCACTCATATCAACCACCGCTGCTTTTACTTATGCTGTCAAACAGCAGCGTTTTTTTATTTGAAAACAGGCTTGCGTTTGATTAGTTAAAAGCTCACCTGATGGTAAACGAGGTACAGCACGTATGTAGCACGCTTGCTTAGAAGATTCCTACAGTATGAGGTGGAGATTTAATCTTTATTGATCGGTGTGGTAGTCAGACACACTAATTGTACGACGTGTTCCAAAATGGACTGTGAAAATCCTATGGTATTATTTAAGATTGATTGCTAAGTATGGAGGATGTACCTTGGTGACGTAAGCTAATTTCAATCTCCATATTAGGCTACATGAATTTAAATTTAATTGGATCTATAGTACCAGTTTGCGCCGGATCAAAAAAGTTCGTGATAATAATTCTGAGAAATTTATATTTTTTTCATGCCAAAATTGTGTGTTACGATAAGCTTTGGAAGCAATTTAATCTAGGTTACTAAATGAACTATGTACTTCACACTAACGGTCCGATTCTTAAAGATAGTAAAGGCTGATTGCAGGTTTCCATGGCCGGCAGTGGTCACTTGTATCGGCCACCATTTATTTATACTTACACAATTTAAAAGATTACAGTTCAATGATTTCGTGGAAATGTTAGGTATTTAATATCTCTTAATTCTGTTGTCTGAAGTGCATCGTTTTGGTGTAGGAACGTCAAATTTATGATAACTTTAGTGTTAGCTACATAGTAAAATTGTAACAAAAGAAATAGAGCCATCGGATTTATTATCCTGAAACAATATAATCCTACTACATATTTGGGGATGCTGCATATGGAAATGAACATACATGAGCAATCCTGCTACTTATATAAATGCATTCTATCTGTTTAAGCCAGCTAGATACATAAATGAGTTGATGCACCCCAGTAGATATTTACTGGCGTCGGAGAGAGCTGGAGCATACTGTAGCAGAAATATTAGTGAATAAAAGGATCACTGGATTTTGACTGGAAGCTTTAAAACCAAAAGTTATTATTATACACCGACGATAAAGACGTCAGCTCTACATTTGGCAATGCTCCTTGAAACTAAACAATTTGCGGCCGCGTTGGTGTTACAACATGATCCTGCATTGTCATATAAAAATTACACTTCGCGTTGGATGGGACAGACATTTATGAGTAATTTCAAAATTCAGGTTCTTGTTCGCTTGCCCACGAGATGCGAAAAGTCTGGCGTTGCAACATAAAGCTTTGAAATATGAATGGATTCTGGGCTTCAGTTATGATTTAAAGTCCCGACAGTTAATTGTACTAAATAATAATTAGTAAAATAGGGATTATTTAGAAAAAAATTCCACATTTTCCGAGTTTAATATAATGAAGTGTATCTCGTTTAAAGAATGAATTTGAATGAGCACAACGCCCAGATTCGATAAGGACGAAAACTTTCATATCATTTAATTCTTTGCAAGCAATAGTCCAACGTTGGCTCGGAAGGGCAGATAAGTTGGTTTTCCAACGTGGTATATGCCATAAGCACCAATGCCAATGTGACCAAGCTCGAATAGGATAATATAGAAATTGCCACGATCCATTTTCCACTTTCACTAATAAAACGTTGACTTTAGCAATAGAAATCATATACATGTCATATATTATACCCATTATATAAGACTTCTAGTACAAATTTTTTACCCCCAAAAACGATTTGGGGCCCTTATACACAGTTTTTGCTGATAGGGATCTGGTTTAACGCACGAGATAAAAAAAATACCTTTTGCAAGCTTTCCTCGCGTAATAATGGCAGTTACAATCGTTTAAATCGTGCTAATGAAACAGGTGCCTGCCAGCGATTCTATTCGCAAGTACACTGCGGATGGAACAAATCTTACACGCCGAAGTCTCGACCACGCCATTAATGTGTTCCTATTTCAATATTCAAAAGCCAGTCATTCTACATGCGCAGTTTATTTAATTACATACTGAATTATTTATAAACACAACTGGATATATACTTTATAGACTGCACTCACAGTCACTGCTTAATAAACTTAAAGGTTGCTGTAACTGCTATCTGTGCGATTTCCAGGTCAGTGGTAATTTAAATAATAATTATAAAACAAAATAAGTTTCTGTTGATTGCGATTAAAGCCGTATCGACGTTAAGTTTTTTTCACGACAATAAATTGAATAAATAACGAATTTAAGTAAATTGGAATTCGAATGTAAGTAAATTTGAATGTAGTCACGGCACGTCTAAACATAAACACTGGTGTGTATATTCATTTTCTGTAATTACTGTTTTGGAATTGCATTCTTTATAAAATACGCGATCTTTTATCGTATATAAGGGAAGAAATAATTCACACGAATCACGTCTTTGGAAGTCTTCCAGTACAAATATACATAGTAAGTTAAAACGATAACTACTGCCCATGGCCTGTTTTGTTTTTCAGTAAGGGACCAATCATAATCGCCAAATAAGAATTCGGCACAGCGAACAAGTCTTTTCACCACGCGACATTTCTCGAACAGAATCGTGTGCGGGCGTATCGTGTGGTGCAGGGCGGCGGTGCGTGGTGCGCGGCGGACGGGCCCGCTGTGTGTGCGCCGCGGCGTGCCGACGCGCCGGCGCGGTGTGCGGCAGCGACGGCAAGACGTACCGCTCGCTGTGCCGACTGCGGCGCCGCGCGTGCCGCCGCCCCGCCAAGCACCTGTCGCTCGACTACCCTGGAGCTTGCCGAGGTACGTACCTACGCAACGAGCACAAATTATTTCCACATGGACAAAAGTCAGTTTATCTTTTACATATAAATTTCTTATATTCGATACATAAAAAATCCGATGACAGTTTCAATTTAAACTCTTTCAAAAATTGCTAGCCGCTTCTCGGTCTAATATCATTCACACGAGTACCATTGGAAAAAACTATTTATTAGCAAAATGTTATTTACAATTTTATAATACCTAATATGTGAGTATTACTGTATGTAGATTAGTGAAAGATAATCTAAAAGCCACTTATAAATAATAAAAAAAAAACATGTTATACATTTTCTTGCAAAGTTTCTATTCTGTCCACAAAGTGCTACCTTATATGATGAAGCCATGACACTTCTAATGTTCTCAGGTAACCGTGCTCTCTAAAGCATGACTCTGATTGATTAATAAAACTGCACCGCAGTGACCGCGACCGCACTAATGTGGATCCATTGCACACGCAGCTGTTTGTGAACGAAATAGATACGATGTTATATAATACAAGTACTTATTACAGACTATAGGATGTGACCTTTCTAGAATATTCAATTAGAAAATGTAGTGTACATTCTTACAGATTTTGCCACTGAGTGCAGTGCAGTAACAGTAACAACAAGTTATAAGGGTTACTTCTTTTCACGATAGTCTGTTTATAATATAGTAACCCTGGATTCAGAGGACGTCAATCATTCATTTGTTAAATTTTATTTTTTATTGATTAAAGCACTCTATCATGGCATAAAGCAGTAATTAAGAAAAAACCAATACAGTTGCCATTTAACAAAAGTTGTTGCTACGTGATACAGAGCCCCAACTCAAGTTTTTAAATTTGTTGTCTGATTGTCTAAATAAACATTTTTTGTTCATTAATTAACGATCGGCCGGTTTTGAGGAATTTTCGATACGGAGATTACTTATCTGGATATTTTTTATTGCGAAAATGCCAGGTAACATCTAGTAATGCATAATTTAGTCCATTATGCACTGCAATGCGACATTACAAAACTATAATCGGGAGTACTTAATATAAAAAAAAGAATCCACGCGTTTTATCGACGTAGTAATATTTAGATTATCACTTGTTTTTAATCAGTTTCATATGATGTAACTCAACAAAGTTTTCTATAATAACATCCAAAATAGACACTCAAATTGGCACATAAATTAGATTAAATTTTGCTGCCACAATTATATAAATCTTTATTATCTTGTTTAGTACAAACGGCGTACAAATTCTCCCGCGGTATACACGTGTAGAATTAATTATTATGATAATAAAATGAATTACGAGTAGGCGGATAGACGATGTAATAATAGCCGCTTGGCAACAAACGTTAATATTTTTTTTATACACAATTTTATAGTTATAACCATAGTATACCTACTCTACTATAAACACCATGATTACATTTGATACTTGTGAGACTGTGTATATTTACTTTAACGTACACAGATAATATAATGCTTTACATATTTATAATTAAGTAATAACTAATTACACAATCCATCAGTAATAAGATGATAAGTTACATTTATGTATAAATGTGTCGTGACTTTTGAAATGTTAATATAGCAAGCGCTGCATATTTTAACGTGTAAATTCGATTATGCGTTTCGTATCAGTCAAAAAAATCTTTATTTCAGTCGAATATGCATTTTTTTGCATCTGCACACTTGGGTCAAAACGATCTCACTGAATACAAATTTCTTGAAATAACTACAAAACCTGTTTAAAATGCGATTTTTAAGATTACTGTCACTGTCATAACAATAATGTTAATGGCATACGGCTTTCATTCGAGCAAGTCACCGCGAAGGCTATCAGGCTGGAACACTGCTCGGCCCATCGGGTCCTTCTCATTCCGCACTTAAACGAAACGTGTTTTAAAATTCAAATCCCTTGTTTGTGATGTTTGTTACGAAAAAAAAATAACTTTTGATTTCCACATCTATGTCTTCTGTTCTCCGAAAATCAACAAGTTTAAAAGCACGGATATTCTACATATATAGTTACTTTATCGTGCGGTTATTTGAACATTAATCTAAGAACTCCGTTTGTAATTCCTTGACATAGGGTTACCATACTACAAGATTCAAGCCCTTAAGAACCTTCTGAGCCGAGGAAATATTTTCCAGAGTCGATCACAATAATGTAGAGAATGGGAACAGGCCGGCTCGCCGCGCCGCCGCCGACCGACGTCTGCGCACAATAGCGTCATTTGCGTGGAAATACATGCGCATGCGCAACCCACTTCGAAACGTTCTACACGACCCGACTCCATTAATATCCGCTTTCAATATCGCCATAGTATTGTTTATTCGCCGGGAAAATTAATATCTGTCCGATCTTAACCATTTAGAACACGCGCAGCGTTTTATAGAAGTCATAAAACGAATGCGATGCAAAGATTTCAACCGTTGACTATAATTATAATCTGTCTTCTTCGACAGGTATAGACGCTCGTTTTGTTCGTCGCTGCTCTAGTACATTAATCCCCATCGCCGTGATGACCGGACACTCCCCCGCTATCTCTCTAGCAAATTGCTCGTTCATTCCTAGAAGGCCGACTACATCTCTATTGGCATCGGGAGACTATAATGGCTCATTGCGATGCACGATACGTCTGCCCGAATGCGTCGCCTCGGGTGCATGCATGTGAATGAAAGCTTCTGTGCCCTAGCTTCGGTTCTCGAAGCGATCTCGATTGCGCGTCGTAAATCTATAATCAGAAGTGTATCGAGCGAATGAAGCTTTAAATCGAATTCGGACCGAATTGAAGATTACAACAGGAATAGGTATATTTCAGTGCTCTCGGCTACATAGTGGATAATGTAAAATTTTTTTTTAGAATATTCTTTTACTTTTACTATCGGCAGTAGCCGTTACGTACTGGTATGTATGGCGTGATGGTATCGCCGTGCATATAACATGTAGGTATATAACGTCATACTGATGATTCATTAAAACGTGCGAAGCCGATACGGGTAGTCTGTTTACTGCAATGTCGTGGAAACACATAATACGATAAATGACCCGTTTATTTCATTACTACAATAATGTAGTGAATTTTACAAACCGCGGTTATTCCTATGATGCATATTTGTTTTTCAGTTTTGTAAACGTCATTTTATGTTTTAATACATTTATTATATTATGCAATACATATATGAATTAGCTACTTTTATACATTATATATTTGACGTAACGCATATTTTATATTTTAGTAACAATCTCCATCCATCCCATACCTCTATTTGTTTCAGTAACAGTTTCCTTGTCTGCTACCTCTAATCTCGCTTAATACCAGCATTTACTCCCAATCGTCTCTGTCTGCAAATTGTTACTTATTATTATTATTAAACCATCACGTTAGGTCCCTGACGGGGTGGGTAGACACACTAAGTGCCAAATATATTTGTCCTTATAGACCAGATGTGAGTCTTCCACAATCATCACTCTATACACACATACATACGCACAGATTTCGGAGACTCTTGACTCGCCTTAACGTTTATTGTATACACATTTGCAATGCTAGCAAAGCAACACTGTTTCAAATAACAGATAAGTAATTGAAATCTGTCTAAGCTAATGCATGATCCGTTGCCTTTGTGTACCATTCGCAAGTCTATTTCCAGAGTAGTGTAATGCATTTCGAATTGTGCCCTCAATAGCACCGCGTTGCATAGATCTCACAACAATGTATTTGCAACTGAATAGGCCTCTCGCCTATTTCGCTAAACAGAGCACACATTGTCGTTCCGGTTTGAAGGGTGTGCCGTAGAAATAGGGCTGCCATCCATTTTTTACTAGGCCACCAACGGATCATCAGTTTCAACTGTGACATTCGAAATTATACATTTACTAATATCGTATGAGACATAGTATCCTGTGTTTCGTAGCAGCGTATGACAGACCTCAATTTGAAATGAAATCCTAACATCGATTTAATAATATTCGTTGAATTGGATCTGGGGACAGCGTAGCAGTGAAGTGCTGAGTACATAGACCCGGACCTAGCCATGGAATGTAGGCAGTGGTAGTGTAAATATAAATTGATGTGTTTTTTATTTAAATTGCTTTTTCATACTGTATCGATCAGTAGCAAATTGACTTGGGATATTAAGCGATAATGGAGAATAAAACGTGAACAATTCTGACACTTTAAAAAAAGATTTAATCTGGACGAGACAGACGAATAATAACTCTTCGTATTGATTTCTAGAAGAATCATTGAATATTTATCACTTACGCATATCGGTAGCCCTACATAGAACCCTACCCTAGTCATCGAAGCAACGTACCGCAAACTAATTAAAATAAAAGAATTTTCTAGTGTAATTGCAGTTGTTCAACGAGATATTCAGCGAGAAACAGCTTTGTTCTCTCTCTTTAAACGGATTGACGTAACGTTCCATTAGTCTGTACTCGTGATCAACTTTTGTTCTGTTTGTTAACAAATGCTAAAGTAAATTTACACTATCTGTATACTTATATTTTAAAAATTAACCAATCTCAAACATCTGTAAGGTAAATATGTATTAAATGAAGATTAAAAACCCTAGTATTTATAATCTGGATTTTTGTACACTTATTATCAATTCGGACATGCGACATTAGAAAATTTATATAAAAAACTCAGATAAAATTAAGAATTCTTTTATTTTTAGGCTTTCCTATTGTTAAATTTTAAAAAAATACTTTTATTTTTTTATTAATGATACACAAAAGTTATGGTTATTGTCTCTAAACCGTGGACAGGCGCAATCGCGTTCATTAGTCCGACCGGCGACTTATGTCCAGTAGGGAACTGTGATGGTTTGAAGTTTGAAATGTAACCATCACAAAGTTATTGCAGAGTCGCAGGATGTCTTCAACGGTTGTAGAATGAATGAATGATGGCTAAACCGTAATCCTGGTAAAAGGAAGAAATGGACTTTGGGAAATATCCTAGGCGAAAGCACGTAATAGGTGTTTAATTCACTTTCTCTCGTATGAGTGACCTGAAATGTTGTGTACATCAATATACTATACAATTAAAAAGCATATACACTGGATATAAAAAACGGATGTGACATTTGGACGTTGGATGTTTTTTAATTGTTTATTTCAACGGTTGGATACAAAATCAGTATTCTTAATGATCAATGATAATGAAGTGCTTCGAGATTTTCATTACCATTATATTTAAGGACCACGTTTCGGGATAACCATGCATTTGACGGTAAATGAAACTTCTAGCGAGACAAACTTGCTACTTGTTTAATAAACTCACATTGATGCCTTTCTACGCCGCACCCTATTGTTCTTAAAATATTGTCTATTTATGTTGGATTAAATAAAAATTAGTCTCGTCGATTCCTACGAGAATAGATAGTGTGGTTGACATAAGAATAGGCGCAATTACGATAAAACCGGCCGCGCATCGACCGTTTCCTCGAGCATCGGAACGCACGCACACACGGGAACATGCGCGTACGCACTTAAATCAACTCAATGGAAATGTTAAGAGAAATATGAAGTGACGTCGCGGTTTATAGCCTTTGGCGACAAGTATAACGCTAGCGCGGTTAATGGCTTTATAACAGCGGGGAAATATACTGGGCTCGTTACTTTGTCAGCGTTTGTGTGAGAAGACAATCTATTATAATTTCTACACAAACAGTTTCCAGATATAAAATCCCGAATGGCCTGTGATATCTAATGAACTCTTTAATGATTAAACACGCTCACTTGTTCATTACTGTTCAATAAAACTATGCCGATTGATCTTTCGTCAATGCTAGATGCATGCGTCAAGATGATTCTATAATTTGTATAGTTTTAAATAATTTCTTGAATGAGATACAGCGGTTTATAGTTTTCTTTGCCAAAAACGTAGGTGTCTATTAACGCTGGCGCCTATGATATGACGTCTGTAAATAATTTCCGGTTACACATTTGTTTTGAACTTGTTTAGAACGTTATAAAAATCGTAACATTCGTCTGTTGTAAGTCGTATTTTGCTCATACATTTTACTTTGTAATTGCTTGAATCTGTATCAGCTTGTATAGTAAAGGTAATTATGGGTAGGTACCACTAAGGTAATTACTTAACTCAACGATAATTTTAATGCTGTACCGTTTACACATTGATTCTAGGACGTTGACATATTCAGCAGGAGTTTCTTAGGAGTATCTTTATCAAATAATTATCGAACAACAAATGCGTTAATGGATCTTGTATGCTTATTTTAAATCTAATAATTTACAATTAAGAATTGATAAGTATAATTCCAATAGTATTTCTTGAATTTTTACCACGTAAAAGACTTAATATACTTAGTTTGAGCTTATAATTTTTAAATGTACCCATATTTGGGCAAATAAACGTCTTTGTTGTCGAATTAATCAAAGTGCCTTTTTAATGTCTTGAATTTATAGTTTGCAGTAATTAATTTTATTTACTCAACATGGGAAACTGGAAATAAGCCATAAAATTAACTTAAAATTTTATTACACAAATAATCATACAAACTCCTATATTTTAAAGGTTAATTGCGGACATACATTTATGTACGTATTACGCAAGACCTACAGCAATAAATGAAAACTTTCAATAAAAGCCACAGTGTTCTTGATAATCGGTCACATTATTGTCGATCGCTAGCTATTACTCTCCAATTTCATAGAACATACATACAAACTCTCCACAAGAAAGCCACATCCGGCTCTTACCAAGCGGATAAATGGAGAGCCATTAATCACAACAGTATCCTCTATTTCTGGCTTCAGAACCCTTCCTATGCAGCCAATTAAAGATGAACGAAAATATTTTGTAGACTTTGATAACCAAAAATATCTTATACTCTACTTTTACACGTTTGTATTAAGCGTCTTTGTATCATAATGTGTAGAAAA
The DNA here is from genome assembly GCA_018245675.1 of Agara michaeli. Lineage (NCBI taxonomy): Eukaryota > Metazoa > Arthropoda > Insecta > Lepidoptera > Hesperiidae > Agara > Agara michaeli. Next base: position 12,597 of record DWDX01000225.1, on the reverse strand, counting down.
TACTAATATTTTGGACTGTGACATATACAAAACCGAACTTCATTATTAAGCTACATTATATTCGTCGGTTAAATATAATTTTAATTCGCAAATTGTCAATATTAGTTTGATACGTCAATATATCTTATCCACGCATTTCAATGTAACTATAACCGCGACCCTAGAGCGACACAGACAGACGTCCTCATTCCATATTATGAATAATTATGCTCCCTGATAACGTAAATGCAATAGCTGTTGTAAAGGTACGCTTATACCGAGCCAATGTTAGATCGCACGTTAATCTACTTCTTAGATGCATGTCCTTTTATGCCAATTGACTAAAGTCATCGATTCATATAATAATCAAACTGACATATTAAGTATAAATATTATGTTGAATCAATAAAAAATATTTTGTTTAATATGAAAAAAGGAAAATTTTCGTTTTCTTCTATCTTCATTTTCATAGTACTCTATTCTCATACCTCAGTAGTTACTGGCAATATTCTTGGCAATATTAATTCCAAGTTATTCATGCACTTCGCAAAACACAATAATATATTTGGAATGCGCTTTAAATATAACCTCTTCAAAGCATTTTACGATCAAAGAGCAAACTAGAACAGGCCAGTGAAGACTCAAATTCTTGTTACAATGTAGATAGCTCCAATGCATATTGTATAATTCAAATACTAACTAGCTTGTAAGTTGTAAACATCCTTAATAATTAGGATTATTGACAACATCGTTGATAAACATAAAATATTAAATAGACAACACCATTGTCAACCAATTTATGGAGCTACGAATTTTGTCCAGATCAAATTGGATACTTTCGGAATCAGAAATTAACTAACATCTAACTAACTAACTCATACTATCTATCATTATCAGTCTTTATTGCGTTATAGACATGATTTCAGTCAAAGCCATGTTTAGTAACTTTATGTTATCGCGACTGTTTGAATTTCGAAAACTGAGAACCCCTATAGTCAATTAACGTGTTATAGTCAATAAAGTCAATTGCGTAACAGCTATATGCTCACTACAAAACCATAATGGCTTCTCTAACTACATTTTCAACATGGTAATATTATATCCTATTAACTTTATTTAAATAAGTTTTAATTGCTACCGCCAGCGGTCCGATTTCAAACATGATAAATTCAGAGTAATCTGAGCACTAAAGTGGCTGCACTTGATCGCTGTCTAGACTTGACTAACTATCGTCGGTTTATAAACCGCAATACGATACAATCGAGTGGGAAAAGCGACGGTTATTGGAAGGTCCGCCTGCTCGTCTGATTTCTAGTCCGTTATTATGTTACATTAGGCGTCATATTTCCTCGCTTCATACTATCAACCAAGTTTCCGTCTGGCTCGAGGGATCATTCTAAGTGAATCGACAGCGATACGATAGCTTAACGCAGTTAGTAACGTAAGATTTTCTCTGCAGTGGGTAGCTGTGATGGTGTGCGGTGCAGCGGGGACAAGCGCTGCGTGCTGGACGCGGAGTTGGGAGCGCACTGTGTGCGGTGCGGCGCGTGCAACGTGGCGGGCTCGCCGGTGTGCGCGGTGGACGGCAGGACGTACGCTGGCGCTTGTGCATTGCGGCGGGCAGCGTGCGAGCGCGGGAAAGCGCTGCCTCTGGCTTATAGAGGGTCTTGTATAGGTAATTGTATTATTTTTTCTACATCTTCATCTTGAATTAATGAAGCATTGCGTATTCGTGGCTGATAATGCTAAATAGTGCAAATGTTGAACTATGTTCTGATTCTCGTATTGTACTGTCATCTTATAATAATTGCATTGCCTTGATTGTAATTGTGAACTAAATATTTGCACGCTGGTCGTACCAGCGATATAAGTAGGAATATGTATGTATTATAATATATGTACTCATATTTATTCATTAAAACATTTGAGTAAATTAAAACAGTTCATCGTCTAGCATTAGGAGTGAAACCAAGCAGGTTTTTAAGTTATGACAAACCTACATATTCAGATAGACTTTCCTAGTTACAGTTATGAAAGATCCTCCGCTATGATATTTTCTTACCACATCTCAATGTGCTCAACATTCTCGCGATAATAATATCCACATTTTGTTACGACCGTTTATTGCCTTAAATCTTGTCGTTATGGGAGAAATCCGTGTTTATCAATAGATCGATAAAAGAATAATAATTATATATGATAGATACATAAACATGTTGTGTCGCAGCAAACGCAACGTGCGCAACGGTTTGGTGCGGCGCGGGCCAGCGCTGCGTGTCGGGCGGCGCCAGCGGCGCGCGCTGCGTGTCGTGCGGCGCGTGCGGCGGCGGCGCGCGGCGCCAGCTGTGCGGCTCGGACGCCAGGACCTACACGTCTTGGTGCCGACTGCAACGAGCCGCTTGTCACGCCGGCACCGTTGTGGACCCCTTACATCCGGGACCCTGCAAAGGTGACAAATATGTTTTTGTGCTTAAAACTTAAATTGACTCATCCAAAACCAACTATTATGATTCTCTTGCACCAGGACTGTGACCCGGTACACTGTTAGAAATAGCCATCTATTCAGTATAGACTTGAAAAATAGCATTTATGTAATACACCATTTTAGGTAAATAAATCATAATAGGGTAAATTGATAACAAGAAATTATTATCCTGATTAGGTCAAATGTTATAATTACACAGAATAGGTCATATAAAAGTAAATTATAGTGGTAAAAAATGAATAAAAATCGCTTTCTATTTCAGGAAATAAAAACATAACGGACAATAGTGTCGCTGATAAAAAACATGGAGGAGACGGAAATGCAGCTCGAGTCCTAAAGTCGTAGATTTGCAATGTTGGGCTTGTCTCCACGGGACTGGATCGGGAAATTGGAAGTTTACAGTATTAAGAGAACCAGCTCACAGTTGAAACTATTACATACTGTGAACAACTTCCTAGCTGAAGTCAGGATTTTCAAAAGCCAAATGGATCTCATTGCTTTGGTTTTTATGTTAAATTTTTATAGGTAGAGTCAATTTTAATCGGATTAATTAGGTAATCGAACAAATCTATTTGACGTTTTACGTAATTTTATAAAGTTGTTAGCGTTTTGCTCGTTGACGGTTGGACGAGATCTTAAGAATCTGTAGAGGAAGCATCCACGAGCCATAATTGTTAAAACTTGAAACGCTCGTAGTTGCCTTAGATTTAGATGAAATATTAAACATGATGCACTTCTTTGAACTTTGTAGATAAATATATATTAATTCTTTGATAGTTTTTAACTATTAACACTTTACATTAATAAATTTGAGCACCAAATCGTACTTAATAATTAGTCAAAATGTTAATGTAATAGAACAGTAGTTAGCACAATATTTGGTAATTGTTCTCTCCTGTCTCGTTAGCGTCGGATCGCAGCATATGATGCGATGATAGATATAACATATTCATTGACTGAAATAATTGTTCTTAAATTTTTAATTAACTCTTAGTTCTTTAAGACTAGTAATTTTACTTCACGAAATGTGGTTTTAACGCTTATGCAATATTTATTATTAAGTTATGATGAATAATTATAAAGTTTTAGTGCAATAATGTTATTGAAAATTGTGTGAAATTTATGTTTACGTGTTTTGTTGATTTATTTTTCTTTTTTAATAAACAAATTATTCGTGTATCAGTGATCATTGCAATGTAATTCGGACATGTTTTGAATGTTATACTTTTCAGTATTATGTCTATGTAAGATTTTTAGAATATTTTTTTTTATTTTCGAAACATTGTACGGTTGAAAAATTAGGTGATTTTATAGACTGTAGATTAAAATAAAAGTAATTTATTGTTACTTTTACATTATTTCCAAAATGTTTCCAAGAATTATTTGTACGGATGTCGTTTGTGGATTATCAATTGTACTAAAGCGTGTTGTCACTACAGTGGAATGAGTTTCTGGACGTCCTGCTTAGCTTTAAATAGTTTAAAATTTGATTTCATAACTCTTTAGACTAGTGTGGACACATTAGTCGTCTACTCCTATAAGTTTAGTTAGTTATCCTACTTTGTATGATTCATAATTTCATTGCTATAAGTATTATATCGGATACTGCAAACGTTAGGCTGCTTTAGTGCATCGACTAATTTCATTAGTAAGTTTTTAATTACTCGAATTCTAATTGTAATATTAACAAATTAATCCAAAGATGCTTAAATTACTTTTCAAGGTGTATTTAAAAAGACTATAAAAGCGTCTTTGTTGTTGTAATCAGATTCGTGGTTATTATTGTTAACGCGAAATTATTTTTTAATTTATTCTAGAATCTAGAAAAATTGTGTATTGGAATTAAAATAGGTGCGTTCATGTGCCAGAAATGGACCCGAAAAAAAATATTTTTCATCCAAATTACCTGACAGCTACGTAGATGAAATATGCAATTTAAACCCACTGTCTCACTGCTGAAATGCATCGCTAATATCTAAATTCTATATTGAGTCATACTATTTAAAGCACGAAATGATCGCGACTGGCTTCTGTTAGCTGCATCCCTTTGTGCCTGACCCAGTAAAAAATGTTGCTACGTCAACGTCAATCCGTACATTTTAAAAAGCAATGTTGGCTAAACGTACTTAAAACGACTTTCGAATTGAAACAGTTTTAAAACTGTCAAATATTGTGTGTTATGTATTATGTTGTAAAAATTATAAATATTCTCTGTGGTCAAATGTTCACAATATTCGCAGAGTGGCAGTAATGACTAAGTTGTCGTTTTCATCAAAAGGTATACTCAAAATATGACCAATCGCAATATGTACTGGATTAGCCCTTGTCAATTATTTCTTAAAATAGATTTATTAAACCAAGCGTGTGAAGTCTTGCTTTGAACATCTAAATTATCATCGATCCGAATCGAAAAGCGCTGACGTACCTCTTTGGGATCCAACCTAACTAAATCGCAAACTAAATACTTTTTGGCAAAATGTCAAATCTTAATTGTAAAAGATAAGACTTTACACACAAATCCAATGATTTTATTAGTCAAGTCTACATAAACTATTTACTATTTGCTAATCGAGTTGTTACTGTACCCGACAAAATTTTTGTAGTTAAACTACTAAATTGTTGTAGTTGAACTCATTGCGAACATTAGAGATGATGTATAATATATTGTCCTTGTTTCTTCATAAATATTTTACATGGATTTTCGCATTTATTTATTTCAACTACTCCCTTTTTTAACCAGCATAATCTCTGTCATAAGTTTGGTCAGAATAGCTCAAATGACCACGCCAATCAACTTTACAATTTCTTTCTCTACCGGTTATTAATACTAGTGGCCAATCTTCCATTGGGTATTGGGTATTGGGTATTTGGTATTTGATTTTTAAAAAAGTATGGTACTGCATGAAATAACTCGAAAACCACGAATTTAAGGATTTATTTATAACCAAAGATTTTCCTTTAAAATGCTATTGCATTTTGTTATCGTACACGCTCCATCTCAATTCTTACAATTTGTCTACAATACTAATAATTCAGTGTGCTTATAATGTAGTCATACAAACATTCAGTCACAATACAAAACACATTGCAAATATCCAGGACAAAATATATAAAAAAACTTAAGTCTAATTACTACTTACACTGTTCACATATGAATATGTAAATACTAACAATATTTATAGTTACAATTACACATAAATTTAAAGGATTGTCAATTGATTGACAATTGCGGATTCGCAAACATTGATTATTATTTGAGTAAATAACACCTTTAGGACCTTTCTATATTATGTGTGAACTATATTTAAGCATTTTTAACTTTCTATGTACGGTCAACTGGAGTCCAAATGCACTTCATATTTATGTCTGGTGTTCTATGGAAGTTCTATGATGTTCCATGAACACCCAACACAGAGAGAGGGGTGTTAGAGATTTACTTAACTTCGATGGGGGCTCTTTTTGATTAGTCAGTTTAGGTGAAATTGACTATTTGTAAGCAATCATTTTTCCAAATGAACAATCTAGGAAAACTTAACAATGTAGTGCCATTTCTACTTAAGTTAAACAATACGAAAACCCCTTCTCGCTTTATGGCTTAGCATCTTAAGATATTTTAGATACAAATATACTTTCTTCGACTTTATTGCAAACGTAACACTGATAATTAAATAATTCAGTACAATATAGGTTAAAAGATTTTTTTGTCATATTTAATTATTTACTGTTCCCCCTAAAAATATTTCTATGTTAATGTTCTCCTAGATTAACTCTAAAAATCACAACCTATTTTGTTCGCATGGCATACTAATGTTTGGGAATCCACAATTTCACACGGAAATAGAAGCAAATCATGTAATAAACCAAAGATCACAATAATATTCAAACGTACCCGCTCTGCGTATTGAACAAGAAAAATAAACTATATACTGAGATTACAGAATGTTCTGAAAGTAAGATAAATACTCATATTAATGAACGTTAGGAACTATTACAACAGAAATTTCACTACACCAGGGCTACCTCGTTAGTAAAAAAGACTGGATAACAAAATGTTTTCTATCAATCTGTCTTACTTGACAAAACAACCATAAACAAATTACAATTTCAATTTTTCTTAAATATGATTTTTTTATTATATGACAGGCTGGTATTTGACCGCGATCCTTATACACATATATAATAATATTGAAAAAGCTTATTCGCCACTGCCCTAGTCCCAGGTTGTATTTGTCGAGGATCACCGAAGCCGAAGGTCCTTCAATTCTTATCATATTCGGATAAGGAACGATCGACCAAATATTTTCGATCTGGCAATTGACAATATTCTGCTCATATTGTAATTTACATTTACACTTACATTGAAAACTCTACCAATACTGATTCCAATTGTTTTGAAAAAAAAATTGTATAATACAATTCAATGATACATTTACTACAGGCTAGACTAACACTTCACAAACAAAATGCCTTTGCATGCAACAACACAGTGAGCATTCAATATTTTCGATGTTCAAGTGCGTGAAGACATAAAGAAATGTTCATTGGAGGGAATCCCAAATACAATACATTATTTTCTTTATAACCTCCTTCATACATTCATTCAATCCTAAACATTTACTATTCATTCCAGGGTTACCTTCAGTTATATCAGATTGAAGAGTACACAGTTAAGTAAAAAATACAAATTGGAATAATAATATTACATCTACACTTAATATACTGGTATCCGATACCAGTACGAGACTGTACGAGCTCCGTCTGCAATCGTAATTTGAAAACATACAAAAACTTGGTAAAAATCTTTAGGGAATTTTCCAACTATAACAGAACACGAAGATCACACAATTTTCGGTGTGGATTACATTGTGGCATCCCACTAACACTAATACAGGGAGCTGAGATGATCCATAAATATTTTTTTATAACATATTACACAGGGATAAAACCAGCCTTTGTTAATCCACACGTCAAGGTCTTCTTTATTAATTTTTTGTAGTATTTTCAATAAAGCTATCTGCATTAAAGCAATAAAGATATATTCTATATGAAGCTTATTGATTAAGTTTTGTGAAAAGACCATTACAACCAACCAAAACCAACTTTTTTATTATATTACCAAAACGAACTTTATCAAGATCAAAGTAAAATCATCGAGCCCATTATACTGAAAATTCTTATTAAATCTAATTCTTTACCCATTGACCAATAACAGGAATTTAAAAAAAACTTGATTTAATTAGATCGTATTTTTACAGCTACCATGTGGGGCAATAGTAATGTTCGAAGTAAATATTTACTTTTCTATTGACATTAATTCAAAACTATTCAATATGAGAAAGTGGTTTTATTAAATTTAGTATCGGACATATTCTCTCAACACACACTACAAAGTTGGCTGACTTTGTTAATGAGAAGAGGTGTTTACAACATTCTTAGCCAACAAAATACACTGCACCTTATAACACTTCTACTTACCGAACAAATGTTTGATTGTTTATGAACAGTTCAAAAACACTGATTATCCATTACACCATTTCACAGTCCCGTTACGAAGCTCCGTGCGCCACAACACTGGCCGTCGCATGGGCAGCTCAGTCGGAACAGTCCTGGATGTCTTCGTGCATGTTCATGGTGGTCCTGGTGAACAGCTCCATGGTGAGCGCGCTGAGGAACACGGGGATGGAGCGGTGGTGGTGCAGGTGCAGCTCGACGAGGTCGCCCAGTGTGGCCGAGTAGTCGGTGTGCACCATTTCTATGCCGTCCTCGCAGAGAGTGAACGTTAGATATTCTTCTGAGGAATCGGCGTACATATTTGATATCCTGAAAATAACAAAATTGCCTTTGAGTTTTAAAAACAGAAAGAATTTTCTTTTCTTTCAAAATAACACTCTTCTGTTAGATCAACTAAGTCATAACAATACTCCGAAAGCTACATACTAGGAAACTCCGTTTTGACAAAAAGAACATATATATTGGCCCTACGGAGTCTACTTGTTCATATATCAAACAAGAAACCTTCAGCATACAGAAAATACACCAATACTGATGGTGCTTCCAAAAACCATCCTCCGATAGTGAATTCAAAACCACAAAGCAACTAAATATTGTATCTCACATGCTCACCTATAATTTTTATGTCCAGTTCTATCAATTTTATAACCTAGAAGCATATAGCACACATCTCTATATTCCTGAGCCGATGACGTGAACTCTTCTTTCATTCTGAAAATAAATTGATAACAAATAAATAATTAGGCATAGAGTTTCATAAGAGAAAATATCACTACAATAATTCCAAAACCATTACTCAATTCCAATTTGATTTATTTAATCGTATCAACATTGTAAATTAAATAATCATAAGATTTAGTTTAGCGCGAAAAAAAAAGTTATGTAATTTTTAATCTTACCTCAGAAAGAACGGTTACTATATAATTCACGGTTACTATATAATCTTAAACCCTTAGGGCCGGCGCACACCTGACGAAGTGGAACTTTTCTAAACGAATTGCACGTTACGAGACTGCGGGGTACGCGCGAGTGACGCAAGTGTAGGCGGTCCTTACTCCGCAGCGGTCGTTTCTTTGCAGTTGTAGCGGTCGCCCATAGTCACTTCGATTGCTCTCGTCGCCTCTCGGGAATAGTGGAATGGTCATAGTGAAATTTAATTTTCCTCATTATTTCAACGCCGATAATGTCTATAATTGTTTGATAGTAACGAATGCGCTGCGCTGTGCTTCGCCTGATCTGCGCCGGCCCTTATACAAGCTTGTTCTAAAGTTCTAAATTCTAAATCTTAATTTTAAAAAAAACTATCCAGTTTTAGAATATAAAAATATAGTTCAACTGACAAGCAAGCGAACGCTTTAGCTAAGTAGGTACTAACGTCCACATTACCTTTTGAGTTTAATACGACTATTCTCCAGCTGCTGTTTCAGTTGCTGCACTTCCTCCGGACAGCCCCGAGCCCCGCCCTCTCGCAGCGCCGCTTTCAACTTCTTTATCTAGTAATGCAATATTACTAAATGAAGCGCAAATCAAAATATAGCAATATACATTACTTATTAAAAATTATAAAGACCATCCAAAGTAAATGCAAAACTATAAAATATTACAATGACAACTCGAGTGACAAATCCCAACAAAATTGCAATTTACTAATATATTTTAGACAGCAACCACTGCCCGGTGGTGTATCATTGGGCATCACGTCTGCCTGTTGTAAAACATGGAACATATGATGACTATTGAGACTATTAAGAGACTATTAAGAGCCTATTAAAAACTATATATTCACTATGTAAGTAAATAGATAAAAAAAAATTATAACCGCAAGGGGAACAAAACTAGTTGTAATAAGTTGCGTTACAAACAGTATTCAGTGTATCATGCGCAGGCTTTCTTCGTTTACGTCGATTAGCTGCGGCCCGATAACATTTAATACAACTAAAAACATATCTATAAGCCTTTTTTAACATCCTTCGGTAGTAGTTCTTATAACGCACAATGCAACATCTCTCTATTGCACACTGCACATGACAAAAAATACAAATAATGCAAAAATAAACATATGCACAGCATTAACATGTTTCAGTTCAGTTCGGTGATTGGAAGCTTCTACATTGTTTGTATATTCGTAAAACACTTTCGTTACCTCCTCTTGAGCCGCTTCGAAATCCATCTGGACTTGCTTGTGAGCCGCCGCTGCGGGGTTGTCGACAAAATGAAGCACCTGCAACATTCATTCTTGTTACGTTATCTGTGGAAAAAGGAACCACAGCAGAAGTACAGTCGTTAAGATAATGTAAAATATTAATGAGGATTGATGAGGATGTCACAAAGGACATGTGGACATCACAGTAAAAATCGTATCATAATCGCGTTAATTAATCGATGACGTGTCCTTATTATATTGTTTTCTAAAACCTGTGTTTTTTTATGTGTTAATAAATACCAATAGTGGACTGCTATCCATTAACTTTCCCGGGTTCCACTCGAATACCACTTGACAATGAAATTTTAACTCAACTTTGACTGCGCTTAGGACTCCTTTTTGACTAATTATATATAGGTTGTTACTGTGCTATACTAACTTAATAATTCTGATTTGAAATATTTCATTACTTGACGCTGACTGGAAGTTTTGGTGTAAAACTTGATGTCTAGATGATGATGAAAAAATGTCAGCCGACCTTAGTGGCGGGCGCGGCGGCGGGCGGCGGGGGCGCGGCCGCCAGCCGGTCGAGGTGCGCCTGAAGGCGGTCCCGCTGCGCGCGCAACGCCGCCACGTCGCGCCGCGCCGCCGCCGCCTCCTCGCGCTGCTTCGCCGCATCCACGCGCATCGCTTCCAATTCTAATTACATTCAATATTTCTCATGTTTTATCTTAGCAAACTATGGTTAATCTGATTTGTCTTTCCGTCTGTCTGACTCAAATTATTGAAAATTGTATATTAGTACTAGAAGACATAATTAACTACAAATAGACGTAATTCTATTTGTACGACGTAAAAGGCAAAATATGGCTTGAACTAATAAACCTGTAACATCTTTGTATGTACCCATATTTGTGCAAATATTCGTCTTTGACTAAATATGAAAGTGTATTCTGTTTGAACCATACCACACCACAAAAGTAAAGTATCATCAAAAAATAATGCAGTGCTTCACATGATTGAACTCCACGAAAGGAGTAACTACATAGGTAAATTACGTTTAGCATGCGCCTCGAGGTCGTGCGTGGCCAGCAAGTCGCGGTAGCCCTGCAAGGACTTCTCCAGGTGTTCGACTCGAGCGGACAACAGCGCCGCGCCGCCCGCCTCGCCGCTCATGGTCACCGTTAACTCCTTTTCGTAGCTGTCTAGTTGTTGCCTGTGGAAGGAGTTAAAACATTATTCTATTTTATGCTAACTTCGGGTCGGATTAATGTTGTATTATAGAATGTTGAAAATTGTTTTATAGAATATAGTCCTGAGCTCCAAAACCATACACAATTTATTTTAACAATCCGTCAAAGCTAACCAGATAATATGTTGAAAATTTCATTTCAAATTGTAGAAGAATAAAATTATTACCATTGCTGCCCTGTGATTCTTATTACAGTCTAACAATTCTGGCATCTTTTGGATATAAAATACTTGAATTGAAGGTACAAAAATTATTTGTCGCTGTGAATTCTTCAGTAATTATAACTACAAGTAAAGTTGAATATTACCTATAACTATCTCTTTCTCGTGTGACAAGGAGCAACCGTTTCCGCAGTCTATGTATTAGATTCTCCTGATTCTTGCGCACCGTTTGCAGGTCGTTCAAGGTGGCGGTCGCCTTATCCCTCTCAAACTTCAATGTAGATACTTCCTAAAATGGTGAAAAAGAAATTAGCATACCTGTGTCTTACTGCTCTACGTTCTGGCTGTTTCATACAACTCATTAGAAATAAGATGAAATATATGTGGTGGTATCTCTACAGTCAATTCTCGGAGAGAAGAGCTTGCCTTTTTGTCAATTACAATTATATTGCAACTATGTATATGAATACTGCATCACAATATCTTAAAAGGTAAACTAGTCTACAGTTTTAGTTCCTAGATGTGAATAAAAAAAATTCACATCAAGTGTGTTAGTCACCTCAGTCAATTGTGCCATCTGCGACTGAGCCTGTGAGCACCCCGCCACGGCGTTCAGTTGACTGCTCAGTGCCGACTCCAGCGCCGAGCTCAGGTGCCGAGCTGATTCCACACCGTGTGTTCTAGCTGCACTCGTCCATTCTTCCAGCGACGATTCTAAGGCTGCTATTTTTACCTAATAAAATATGGAATGTTAATATGAAATAGTGAAAAAACCCGACTGCTGAAAGCAAAGGTTGTGGTTTCTGTTTCCGCCCAGGACAATCATTTGTATAATGAGCATATTTGTGTGTTCTTTAGTCAAAACATGTATATAAATATTATATAGTATATTTATCAGCTGTTCTGTTACTATAACACAGGAATTTGTTTTCTTATTTGTAAAAGCTATACGTGGAATTGTCCCAGCTATTATTATTGCAACTTATACCTTACTAGTTGTTAACCCCGGCTTCGCCCGCGTGTTCAAAATAGTAATGATAATAATATGAAAATAAAAAAAGTGTAA
>DWDX01000224.1:0-32218 GCA_018245675.1 Agara michaeli | reverse complement strand
AGTCGTAGCGTGATGTTATATAGCCTATAGCCTTCCTCAATAAATGGACTATTCAACACAAAAATAATTTTTCAATTAGAACCCGTAGTTCCTGAGATTAGCGCGTTCAAACAAACAAACAAACAAACTCTTTAGCTTTATAATATTAGTATAGATTTATATTTCAGTTATTGATTCACACTAACATAATAAGAAAACTAGCCGTAATTACAATACTTTTTTAAGAACGATAAAATATAATCTCATTTTATAAGTAAACAATGTACAAAAAGTAATCAAAGAGATTCATACGTAAACAGATGTACATGAAAAAATGTCAGATAAAATGCCATTTTGATAGAACTTCAAATTACCAATTTTGTGTAATTATGAAAATTTTTAGTTTGATCATCAACAGTACAACACGCGGAACGTCCAACTTTTGTAAAAGATGGTAAGTCCTGTTTTTTATCATACGGCAGGTAATTTCTTATTAAAACCTCAGTATGTATTGGTAAAAATACTTGAAAATGTGTAGTATTTAGTATAAATTGGACGGGACTTATGTATGTGGACGACACAAAAACCCACTATAAAGTATTAAATAAAGTTATTTTTATTATAGGTTCTCATATAAATGCCCGCCAGTACTTGACTGTGGTCCAGATTTACAAGATAGAGGCATATGCGCTATCGAACCGTTCGACCCTGACAAATGTCTTCCAGAACCGCGAGTAGTGATCGTCGGCGCCGGCATGGCAGGCCTGTCGGCCGCCGCAAGGCTGTCACAACGCGGCATAAACAACATCGTCGTTCTTGAAGCTTATGAAAGGTCTTAAAGAAATTATGATCCCTTCCATTAAATTTACTTACGTGTAATGTAATAATGATTAATTTTCAGACCTGGCGGCCGCATCCATTCTTGCTGGCTGGGCGACATTGTTGCAGAACTTGGAGCACATTGGAGACCGGAAAATGAAGCAAGTCACCCAATTTATACTATTTCTGCAGGCGAGGATCCACCGCGCCCTGGTGTTCCAGGGGTCGAACAACCGCCAGGGCTCTTCAACCGAGCTGTTGGTGGTAAAATGCCATTTCCGCCAATAATAAGCGCTTATAACAAATTTCGACAGATTGAACAAGAAGCTGCTCAAATATATTGTCTGGGAGGGAATAAGCAACAGGGATCGTTAATTAACTTTATGAGTCTCAGAATTCAACAAGAGTTGCATGAATATCCAGAAGAACAACAACATGACGCAGCTAGAATTATGTTCGGTCTCACACATATGCTCAGTGCGCGGTGCGGCGATGACACGGCGTTGCTTTGTGCCGATCATATAGGATGTTTCATGAATATGCCAGGAGGGGAAGTGCGGGTTCCATTAGGATTAGTTGGAATATTAGCTCCTCTATTACGTCAAATACCGGAAGGAGCTATACGGTATTGTAAGCCCGTGAACTGTATATATTGGGGTACATCGCAGAAATCAGGCTACCGCGCAACCGTTTACACCACCGACGGCGAAGAGTTTCCTGCAGATTACGTTATAATAACGGTCTCTTTGGGTGTGTTATCTTGTAATTCGGCCAAATTGTTTTGTCCAGCACTGCCAGCTTCTAAAATAGACGCCATGCGTTGTTTAGGTTACGGATACTGTAACAAAATATACGTGGAGTATTGTCGTCCGTTCTGGTTTTGGCACAAAGGTGATTTAAATTTTAGATTCAATTGCAGTCAACTGCACTGCCGCCGGGATTGGACACGAGGTATAACAGCAATAGAAAAAGTGCCGAACAGTAAGCACGTAATGTGCGCTTGGGTCATTGGACAATCGGCTGAAGCAATGGAAGGGCTTTGTGATAGAGATGTTGCAGAGGGTATAACAGACCTCTTGAGAACTTCAACGGGAAATTTATGTATACCGTATCCTGCGAGTATACTGCGGTCACATTGGACCTCGGACCCATTCTTTTGTGGCGCCTTTTCTTACGATAGTTACTGCGAGGATGGAACAGCGCAGCGAGCGTTAGCCTGTCCATTGCCCGGTCCCGGTGAACCAGTCCCACCCATATTGTTGTTCGCGGGTGAGGCCACAGTGCCTGGTCACTTTGCGACTGTCGGTGGTGCACGACTGAGCGGCGTTCGAGAAGCTGAGCGAATTGTTCAATTAACATTGAGATTTAAGGGACCCCCGTTGCCTACGGTGCAGCAAATTGCTACTGAACGGCAATGCTATTAAAATTGATACAAGGCAGTTAATTTTACAGGGATAATTGTAATAATTATAGAAAATTATGATCACCATTTTGCAGTATTTATAGTTATTAAGATTTTCATGAGACAAACTTGGCGAAATTGTCTATTGCTAGTTTTGATTGTCAAATGATACACAGAAGTTTCCACTTCCAGCGGCATCTTTTTCGTTCCGTTCAATTTGGGACCAAGCGTTGAATATATTTTTTTTTAAATTCAATTACTCTATAACATACAAAAAGTTGTAATAAAATATAATATCTCTTAAATAGATTTTGTATAATATTTCTTGATTTTTTATCTAACTCCTATCTACTTGTCGTATTTTATGTATTACCTTTCTAAGTTTTTTACATCATAAACAGTTTTGTTTTCGTTACGAGGTGTACTAGTAAAGAATACTTTTAGCTTTCTCTGGTAAGGCTGACGATCGCTTATTTAAGGATAACAATAAACTCCTACTAATTACAGTGGCCTCTTAGGCAAAAACATATTCACTTTCAGAGGAGGCAAGCAGTGGAACAATATAAAAATATGTATACATAATTTTACGCATAGACACGAAACAAATATTCGTGTTCATTACATAAATATTTTTCCAAATATTTTCAATTATTAAAGTCAGGTTCTCTAGTAACCACTACTCCAACAGGCCAGTTACAAATTACAAAAAAAATATAATTCAGTTATACAAATGTACGTTAATAACACAAAACTTCGTTCAGTTGTTTTATGTGTAGTGTGGAATTGTTTACGAAATTCTCATCGGGCGCGTAATTCCCGCGAGGAAACGTTAATTTATTATGCCAGCGAGGATGGCTCTTGTATAATATTGCGGCAGAACGGGATTATGTCCCTTTATTGCTACTATATTCCTTTGGATTACTTATTTGAAATAAGCCAAGAATCTCGTAGATAACAAGACATTATATTCTAACTTGCCAAGCGCCTAATATACCTATATTTATTATTCTGTGACACACTAAATGCACCTAATTCCTATTCCAAAAGATATTACATAGATAATCCTTTCTAGACCTTCAAATAAATATTTTAAATACGGAAAAAATACGTTTGAGAATATTAATATAATAACATGCTTAATATATCCACGATGAATTTTCAAATACGCCGTCGGTTTGAGATATTCTGCTGATTTGCATACATTTTACGTTTCTCGTAGTGTGGAAGTAGAAGTCACGCTACCAGACACAAACATAATTCAACAAAACGACATGCTTCAACATTGCATACATTGTAAAGATTGACTACACGTATCATACATTTCGCCTCGTTTCATTATTGGCTCTTTCCTTTCGCGGGTGCTGGTTTATTACTCAGAAATGTAACTCAACGCACGAGATATCCCACGATATTACCAAAACACTTTCTCAGATGTAGGATGACAAAATATTTCCGGCTTTCCCAATTTGGTTAAGTAACGCAACACTGTATAGTTATAAAGTTGTATCTTAAGTACAGTCTTTAGTAAAGATATTTAATAATATATACTTACATAATATATACCTATATGTAAATGATTGTTTCATATGCAATTAATATCCTCATACGAAAATTCTAAACGGCGGATAGTATTATAAAACGTAAAAGCAGATAACCTGCGTCCATAACTCAATTAAAACTAAGCCGTTCTAAAGGGAGAAGGGGGAAGCAACCCCATTACGGCGGGTGATATGAGGATACGAGTGCGCGATTTCACTTACAGCCATTTTTCAATTGATCGTCCGCTGCATCGCTATCATTATTTTCAATATTTCGGCCATGTAGTCATTACGTGGTTTCATTCTGTATAGTAAGCTTGTTTGATACACGGCCAAGGATTTTATGATTTACGTTGCCCTTAGGTTTACTCCCCTTTAGGCTCTTTATTTACCTAGCGTCCCATTAGAACACTATTTAATACTCTACACACAAATAAACATGTAAACTTTTAACATACTTTAAAGCTGATAAAGATTTCGATGTAAATTTAAACCAATTGTTTGAATTTTAAACACTCTACAGCAGCAATATGTCCGAATACTATTAATTTCTCATATTATGCTTGGATAAACTCTACAATGGCATACAGCTTTGGACTGAAATTCAAACAGAGTGCTAAGCTATGTGTAAATGTATTGGAACAACTCCAAATATACTACCGTTTATTGATAGCATTCCGTGTCGTTCACTGTTAGACTTTTTGGGTTTTAGATTAACGAAAAAACTCATATAATGTCATCCTATCTACTTTGGACGTAGCAAGCTTTAACCTTTGTAAGTGAACACGGGTGGCACCTAGCTACGAAACTACTTAACTTCACATTGTGTTCATGCCCGTTTGCAGTTAAACATGAAAATTTAAGGTAATGGTAACAAAATTTTAATACTTTTAGGTCGCTGCACTACAACTAAACCTACATAATAAGCTTAGCTTAATGTAGCACTTGTTAATAGATGTTATCGGTTGGTACTAGAGTCCATCCAAATTATCAGCAATTATCCAAATATTCAGCAGGAAAAGTATTAAAGTGACTTCATAAATATAGTCAGTATTATTGTATGATTGTATAATACAAGTAGAGGATGTATTTATTTAAGTATTTTTTTACAGAAATTTTGGCTGAAAGCGCTAGAAAGCTTTGTTTAAGTTTTCATTACATTGCTCTCCTCGCGCTAAGCACTACTAATTAGCATTGTTTGGACTCGAGTTGGAAAGCATGATGAGCAGGAATAATTGGGCGACATATTGTAATTGTTGCTCAGGGCCAAGGATACACTTGTGATCACAGCTCCAATTTATTTCTATTTGCGATTACACTCAGATAGTCACGGGCAAGAATACCCAGATAATGTCGTGGTGAGTGCTCGAGAGTGCTGAGTGCTTATTTGCACGTATTTATTATAAATATGTAGTACGTAGATCATTAATGCAGGTTTCATGAATATTTTATATTACCTCGGTGCTTTAAGGAGCTTACCACTGGCTACTTGCGAATAATAATTTTTTCGTTGAATATTTTTTTGTATTTTTTTAAAAGACGATTCTTAATACAAAAGCATAGATACATATATATTACGAATTTGCAAATTCTTCGAAATTCTTTATCTCACCTTTTAACATATTTTTTTTGTTCTCTTTCTTTTATTATTTTCTAATACATTGATCTATTTTTGTTCTGCTATAACTTAAATTTGTTCGAAACTTATAGTAGTTTAATTGTAAAACTTTAGAATTCTACACGCTGACTGAAACAGAGTCACATTTTCATAAGGTGAAATGTCGTTTTATTTTGACTCGAGATTACCTATAGTGTCATAATTTTATATAAAAATTACAGTTTGTTTAACTTTCAGGGTTACTTTGCTAGTAAATAAATATTTAGATCATCTAAGCGTGCACAATATACATACTGGTATCTCTAATTACCTAAAAGTAGGTCTAATTAGTTATATTAAATTAGGCCAAGCCGTATAATCAAAACTAAATTGAATAACAATATCATTTCCTTAGGAATTCTTTAGACATTCATCACTTAAAATATATGTTACTATATAAACTACTCATTTGTTATATGCATAGATTGTTTTAGCTGGCATTAATAGAACTATGTAGAGGGTTTCGATATCTCGATAGAGTTCTAAGTGATAACAAAGTTCAGTGATTAGGTATTGTGTTCGAAATATTAAAAATAAGATAGCGCGTTCGACGAACGTGGAAAATGAGAAGAAATTTAAGTTGTGAAAGTGCCCATCAATCGCTGAGTGAGAAACTCATTTGTAGTAGGGTACTAATTTAGAGAAACGAAATGGAAATTTAAAATCGACTTGATATAACTTAAACGAAGTCGTCACTACAGAATTGTCTGCATATATTTATGTAATTTACGGTTCTAATTTAAATAATGCTCTCAATGATTATTTAAATGACACAGGGTCACCACTATTTGACCCAATCAACTTCTAATCGATGTTAATTGCAAATAGTACTAAAAAAACAAAAATATTATTTTAATTTTATAAGAGTGGCAAAATGAATAAAAGGCTAAACAATTAAGTTGGTAAAATTAGCTCAATATTTTACTATTGATAATACAAGATGATTCTTGAAACAGTTATCAAAAATTGAAATTTGGAATGGATACAGCAGATACATATAAAAGGACATTAACATCGTCGCACTGATACACGAGCAGCAAGCGGTCGGGCGGCGCGCGCTGCCGGTGCTAACGCGTCTCTGCAGATGGCGGGCTGCGGAGCACGCAAGGAGCCGCCGAGACAGATGCGTGACGCAGCGCGCAGGATCGGCTCCCCCCGCATTGTGCGTGCCCACCCCGCAACCGCCTTCGACACGACACGCTTCCTCGCAAAAAAACATCGATATTCGTGCGGTGCGTGAGCCTGCAGCGCTCGCAGGTGGCCGGGCAGCGGCAACGTGGCGTGCAGCGGCGTTCGGTGCGTGGTGCCGGTGCAGGCGGTGCGTGGCGGCGCGGCGGCGCGGCCCGGGCGGCAGTCGCTCGCAGCAGGCGGCCGGCGCGAGTCGCCCTCGCCCATTCGCCTTGCGCTCTCCTGCATCGCGGATCCGCTGCGCTCGCGAAGACCGCCACCAGGTACATTCGCGTCGCTGCACTGCTACAGTGTCCCCCTGTGTTGGACCGCTCGCACACATGCATCTCTCATTCATCCCGCTGCAGTTTGAAGTACCGCTAGTATTCGCGTCCGAACCTTCTCCGTTGCCCGTACGTTCCTTCCAGATAGTGATCCCGGTTGTTTCGATATAGAAATAAAGCAACAGTGGTTTATCAGAACTGGTAAGATATAAAATGCATAATGTAGAATACTATGAGGATGACATCATTAATATTTATTTATTATGTATACGAAGATAACATGCGCATTAAAACACTTGATTAATAAAGTTCTTAGCGTTGGGTTGAACTATGTGACGAATCCCATTTTTTAATATAAAGAACCAATTAAAATCCATGAAGAATACTTTTCACGTATCTTAACGAAATCTGAAAGAATGTATTGCGTTTTAGCTTACAGAAATTGTCATGAGAGAAAAGAGGAATAGTACTGGCCACATGCCAAAGGCCGACCACGCGCATCTTTTAGTAAGCGAATATTTTAAAAATATTTCAAATATACATAATGTGAAAACATTTAAATGGGTTCAATGGTGTTTCGTACACGAGAACTATTGTTCGACCGCGAGTGGGGGAATGCCACTGTAAATTGCTCTTAAAACTATCGTTGTTTCGTGATCAAAAAAAAATTATAAATATGGTTGGTGTCAATTAGTCTCGTTACTTAATATGCCTATTAGTTTCATTCATAATAATAGATAATTAAAGTAATCGGCACGCATTTCATTCTACAATCGACGTACTATATATAGGAGTGGTCGAGATAAAAATGCTTACGAAAATTTTCAATGAGTTTGCTCCAGTGTAAAATATGAATCTTTACGAAATAACAATTTTATTCATAGACGATTCTTCGTTTCTAAAATGAGATTTCCTTGTTTTTACTTAAAATCATGTATTTTTTTTTTAAATACTATTCTTATTATTTGGTCAATAGACTTACACTTAACGTTTACTGTAAAGGATTTACTACACTTTTGCGGGAAAATGATGACGTTAGATGACATTCGGACAAAATCGCTGGTTACTACATTCTCGAATATTACGACAGTTAGCAACCACATGATAGAACGATTCCATTATTGGTCAGATATCTCTAGCTCAATATTTTCAACAAGTCTCCTGTTCTCACTAAAGATAGAATTTGACTTCGCTTTTAGGGCAAAGTATTGCGCATTGTCATTTCAATTGCAGAGTTACTGATGTTGGGGCAATTTGTGCGCTATCCCCAGAGATGCAATTTCCTCGCCCGTTTAATTGCTCCCAAGGCTTCCCACCGAGCTGGTTGAAATAACCGACCCGATCTAAACTGTGCCGCCTATACAGTAGGCTTTCTAATTAACAGAGTAATGGGATACATTTTAAATAACATAAATACAAATAAATTAAAAACAAAAATATTGTATTAGCCAAGTAATTTATTATGATGAATTGCTACAAACCTAATTAGATACTTTTAAAAACCTATTTTGATTAGAATAATAATGCATTTTAGAAAATTTTGACAATATTGTGTTTTCTTAGGTCAGAGTGTGTGTCAGGAAATGTTACATTGACGCCATTAAATCCAGTGCAAAACATACAACATAGTTCCATTACAGTTTAAGATCACCGGAAGAGTGTGAAAGATAATGCTGACGCAAAGCAGATTCTGTCGTTTAAAGTTTAAATGCCGTATGCTATATAATTATTATATTGCATAAATATACTTAAACAATCAATATATTATAATGCCTATTAATAATACCGGTGGTACAGCCCCGTGTGTTCGTTACTTTGAGACTTTCATTTGCTAAGAAACTGGCCTTACCTTGTTATGCTTTGGCTTAAAGGGTGTGACTTCTAAAGTTGTAGGACAGTAGTAAAATTCAGATATTTATAAAATTGGTTGCAGAATTCTCGGGACCTGGAGTTCATACTGCCATTTGAAATTTGAAATTCGAACACTTCCAACATAGTACGAGATAGATTTATGCGCTGGAATAGTCACGCGAGCGAAATACTAGATTCATGTAGCTTCTCATTTATAGAAAATGGCGGGAAGGAATTATAGTTGTAAACCCGTTATAGCATTTAGCTTATATTTTTAGTAGTATTTGTAGAAGAAAATCAGGAAACTGAATTATTAAAATAATAACATACATTAAGAACATTATTTGTTATAACAAGATTTTGTTATATAATATTATTCTTTTAATTCTTTATACACATTCGATAATTCAATGTAGTAAATATTACATTTTTGTGTATAAAATATTTATGAATATGACCCACTTTCTCGTAACGTGAGGCTCTAATATTCAAATAGATAAATCAAGTGTCGGTTCCGCCGACTTCTTGGATGTAAAAGATTGATGATCATTTTTTTATGCATGCAGTAGGTAATGTTGAATTTTCACGTGTGGAAAAACTTTTCAGTTGCTAACAAACTAACTAGCGTGCCCTTATCAAATGAATATGTACCAACATTATGAAGCATCCATTTATATGCAGTGTAAGATAATTGCTTTTTGTTTTAACTTTGTTCCTAATGACTCACAGATTTCATTTGCATTGTAAAAAATGATCAAGGCACCGCGCTTTTATTTATTTTTCAACAAAAATAAAACAAATAAATTATGTATTAAGAAAATGTTTTGTTGGTTATAATTTTATGCTAAAGCAAGGCAATTAGATAATGATCTCTAATATATTTAGGAACAAGCGTAGTCACGTCCGTTTGTAAGTGCCTCTATATCAGATCAGATGGTTAACAGCTTAGACGTGAGACAATGTTGGATAGTATTTGTGTATGTATTTACTTAATGTAAGGTTCAGTCTTAGGGTCCTTCAACTAACTGACGACTTTATTTTGTTGATTTATATAATAATTCGCCAATACTGTTACATTATCTGAAACTTGTGATTACATTCATTAATTAGGTTCAATTTTAAAAAATATTAAAACAGAATATGAATATGAATTAAGCAATAAAAAAATTAAATTAAAAATTCCTAACGTGAAAAGTATTCATTTTGGACGAATACATAGGAATGGACTATTTTAAGCCCGTGAATAGTAATCGAAAACTTGACTCTTTGATTCTTCTTGAAGCCCCCATCAGCGCGTATCTGACCTATTTATTTGTGATAAGAAAATCTTTGTGTTCCTCGGCAGCTAAATCTTAATGTGTAATACATATTTATTTCATTTAATCTAATATAAACGTATTGCAGTAGTTACATGTTTCGTAGCACGTTTGAAATAGTACTAGATGCGTTACATATTAGGAACTATTAAATAATACAAGTATTCTCTTTGTTGCAGAGAGCGGACGCGCTAACTACGATTCATGAGGCTGAACTGGAGGGTTGAATATCATTATTATTATTATTGATCAATCGATGGTTGTTATATTATAAGAGTGGATAATTTAGTGTTTGCCTTTATCGATAGAGTTTTCAATGTTTACAATACATCCAAGTGCCTCATCTTTACGTTGTAGTCGTAGATAGGACAAATGAATAATCGGGAGATAGATTAACTTTCGAAAAATCCAATTGGACAAACGTGTGTTGTGTACGGTACTTATTGATATTCAGTGAACATTACTGTGTTGGTGGCCGGCTATATTAATTCACGGACCGATCGGATCTTCCACGATAATGTTATAAAGGTAAGACTATTTTTGGAATTTATGTCTTGTATCTGGCGGAGAGTAAATTATTAACTGACTTCCAAATAGAATCATAAATAGATAACAGCGTCATACGAGCATCGTGCAACAGAACTGCACGCGTAATGCATTCCGTGTCTTGCTGATGACAGCTGCAAAGTGTATTAGTAAAGTGTAGAGTATAAGTAAAAATGCACTAAGTTTTTACTGTTATACAGTACACTGTCTTCTGTTAAGGCAAAGCATTCTTGTATTCCGTTTCAAGTGTACGGTACATAAGTACGTTATGTTGCATAACATTGTATTTTATTATGCGTGGATTAGATAACATCGATTACGGTTTGGATATAAAGAGATTCTATAATGATTACGTTCGATTTCTGTTTCATTGTACAACTCTGATTTCTCTCCAACATTAGGAGTCTTGAATTCAATTATCACAAAGGCCTGTTTCAGTTTTGTTTCGTGAACACGTGTTTATTTTTGTTCTATAAACATCGTATATTTTATAAAAAGCGTGTACCTCCGAACAACTGTAATAACACTAGGGATGAAGAATCGTATCAAGGAGCGCGTAGTCAGAAAAAAATTTGAATATAATATCTTCGATAGTTTTTTGTCGCCCTATAAATTTGTTTTCCGGATCGCTATATTAGAGTACTTATCTATTATTATACTGGCATCACTCCAACTGTCGCGACATTCGCCGTGGCCTTCTGAAAGGTTAATTATTCTGATCGTGTTCGTCTTTACACTTGCAATTAGTCACACTCTGAAAGCCGTTTGCGTAGTTTTCTACTAATATGGCAAGGATAGTTACTGCTACGTCATGTATCGATATTTTCTGTTTGTCTATGACAAATTGTGTAGTAAGTACCCACGAAATACATTCACCTATTACATTGGGGTACACTTTAGAAGTAATGTTTTTCTGCATTTAATCTTCAATTATCATCGTCAGTTCCATACGAATATATCTTATTTATCTTTTTGAAAGTAATAGTACTCTGTTGTTGATAGATAATATTCCTCTATCCTTGTGTTGATGTGAATGTGAATGCAAACAGTTTCATTTTAAAACGAAGCATCATCAGGGGAGTGGGTTCACGAGCGCTGTAGAGCCACTTAGCGAGAGCGCGTGTAGCGCGCAGATCTACTTAAAGCTTAAACAATCCGAAAAAACATCATTACTGTATATTCATAGAGGTTTAAAACGCAGTATCATCAAAAAGCTAATGAAAACATCTGTTGCAGAGCCCACTTACACTTTAGTCTGTATACACATTTGCTTTTACTATAAACATTACGGTACTATAAATGTCGCTCAAAGAAAAACATCAGGACGGTAAATTAAAAATGTTATCAAGATTATTATCAACGTGTAAACGTCTGTTGTAGAGACGACTGGCGATTTTTATTTTTGTAACATCTATTTCACTATATGTACTTACTATCTTTTGTATGCAAAGTGAGGTGTATGACGATGATAGGTGTATATTTACTGACACTTCAGGCAAAGTTTTCAGCTCTATTTGAGTTCTGGTATCTACTGACACGAGTATCGAGATGGATTGCAGCCTTCGATTCCCAGTAATTGGCCATCTTACACTTTTTTTCTATAAAACAACACTGCTAGTTGCAATTTAACTGAAATTCTATACTTAATTGAAATAAATAAAAACGCTACCTACATATTATATGTATAAGTAAATACAAAAAAGTATGATAATAAGATGAATTGTTAAAGTAGGTATATTTTATGGATGAACGTAAATTTTCGTGCGCAACAATTATTTCGTTCATAATTACCATTGTTATGTAATAATCCGCTTTGTTCTTTGTTATAAAACCCTATTGTAATGTTGTGTCTCTACGGTAAAGCGTACGGAGTTTTTAAAAGAGACAACTGATATCTGGAATGTGTTTTACTTTTCAGATAAAATGGAATGTTTTTATTTTAATTTTAATATAAATTAATATATGACAGGAACATTCTTCATTTTATTCCACTCCAAAGGTTATACGAAACAGTAAATAAAAAACATACCTACTGAATAACTTATATTGCAATCTGTACAATTTATACATATATACGTATTATAACTTTCAAATTAAGAAACTATGAAATAAAAATTAAATATAAATCATTTTCCACGTTACGTCAATATATTTTCGGTTTCAAAATCTCTTGAATAGAAGCACAAATTCTATGCGTTCATTGTTGTACGACGGACAACACATATTTCGTTGAGATTAAAGATTGGTTTGTCATTATGGAATGGTGTGGGGTATAATTCGCAAATATTCAGAGGCTGCAAATTTATGGATACACTGACATACATCATTCACCTCTCGCGAAGAAAGAGCAGATGAACCGTTAAGCGAATATTTTATAGTAAATAATATTGTGTAAATAGCTGTTTTAACGACATTGGTAAAAATAATATTCACAGGACCTACAAACTTCTAGGTTTGTGAGAAGAAATATTTTGTGCATTGGACTATTTTGACCATGCCAGTCTTTAAATCAACGTCATCAATTTAATTATCATTACACTATTGAAAACGAGTCTGACCACGGGCTGAAAATTATTAAAGCCCTGAATTACCCTACTGCCAAAGAACAGGAACGGGTTACCTGACATCATACCAACATTGCGAAAATTTTTCAAGTTAGCTCAAGATGTTCACGATTACTCGTATGATGAGTGATGTTTAATCGTAAAAACGCACGCAACTTCGTAAAGCCTGAGTTACGAGATAGGGATCCAAATCCCCGACCTCCCCAGTGGGGCGCTTTTATAGTCACTCTAATTTCATTAAATATAAAGTTGTTGATTAAATATGCCGGTTTCGCTTTACGCTGGTTGGGATACAAATACCTATTACGGTCAGGCTTATGCTGTGTGTCGACGGCTTAATTGCTCTTAACTGCGTGCAGTTGTGCCGGAGGACCAATTTCAACCATTGAAGACCGGAAAATCACCTGCTGCCCGAAATAATGTATGATATTTGCTACAATGGATTTCTAATTTTTATTGCTATAGCTGCCAATCTGTTGCATTTAGGGAACAAATTTGGCTGAATATAGTAAAGGTTATATTGTATAATACCTACGCTATGTAGCGGCGCCCATGCATTCACTGCGTACTATTCGTAAAAACAAACAAAATTGTTTTGTTATAAGTACCGAATAAACTTTTATACACATTTAGTAAAGAGCTGCTATTTCGACCTTAGGAACAGACGGTAGTGTCATTTGGCATAACGATCTTGCTTCGTGGAAATACTTTTCCTATATTAGAACGATAGCCCTCCCTAGTCTCTCCAAAGTGATTGACTATCTACAAAACACGCGGCGCTCGCGTTCCGATGTAGCGACGCTTCCTTCGCCTGTAGAAGGCGCGCGATTCGAACGCCAGGTGCACGCTACGTACACGCCGCGTTATCGCTGTTCAATCGTTGGTGATACGCTCACGCTCGACGAACGCCAGTGGGATATCGGCCTTATAATTTTAATAGGTTACTTCATAGTACCGGTTGATCTGCTAGTAAATTACACGCGTTTAGATTTATGTCGCACCAAATAATAGAATAATAGAAGGAATAATAAATAGCTTTTACGTTACAAGGCTTTAGTTAGCCTTTGTGGGCGGGCGCGGCTGCAGACTACAATCAACGGCAGGAAATGGAACCTAATTTACATTATAGCCGAACGTTTCTGCTAATGACACCTACGTCGATCGGCCGTATAGACTACTTCCAAATAACATAGCTGAACATAGGACCACGTACAGTCGCTCTTTCAAACATCTTTAGATATCAAAAAGCGTGACATAACCTAGACGAAAACATTTTTTTAAATTAAAAAATAAAATGAATAGAAAAATTGTTCTATTCAAACGGTCTCATAAATTAACTTCTGTTATCCCGCAGGAGTTGATAAGAAAGAAATTGAATTGTGTTTTATTTGAGACATTTCAAGCGGTTAATTAAATTGTTGGTGGCGAAAAAATTTTCATTTCGTTTGCTTTGTTTAGTCGCTTTGTACAAAACATCCGATTCTCGTTATATCCAAAAAAATGTACAATGAACGGTGCATATTGCAAGGCTTTAAACAATTTATAATATAATTTCGACTTAAAGTCATTTTTATACAATAGCATAAGGAATTGATCTTTGTTCAGTTCTATATATAATCTTTGCTAACAAATATTGGTTTCTAAATAAATGCTAAGGCATGTTCCGTTTTCTGGAACAAAGAGACGGAAGCATGTAAAAATATTCACGTGACGGAATAAACCAACAGAGTAGCTGTTGGATTTTTCCTCTTAAAACAGCCGAGATAGTTTGTAGGAACGCAGCGGAAATGTGCATAATGCTGTCACTACTCTACAGAACAAAGTATGTTATTAGATAACAGGCTAATTTCGGGTAAATGTACATTATACATTTTTTGGCTTATGTGTTAATTATAAGAAAATAATTATTGTTAATCAATTTAGTTTCTTTACGTTATGTAATGTCGTAATGTTGAGCAAGGGAACACAAAGGCAGACCTGAGTAATTTCGCCACGCTTTCAAAATACATGTAATAATGAAGAAAATTGGCACTTGAGCTTGAACTCCGAAAATTCACTGCTCCATATGATAGTCCAAATAAGAATAAATAATATTCAGTCATATAAACTATCCGTTACAATAAGATACATACAACAGTTGTTCATAAGTTTACTACTAGAAAGGTATTCTACTACTAGTCTGTATTCTTACTGCGTTCCTTAGTTACTGTATCAGATATACCGAAAAAAGTACGGTAAAATATTGTACATTTACGTTTCCACCATAAACATTGTGGTCAAAAGAATTGGTTATGAATGAAAAGTACAAATATTACTATCATAATAATAACGCCTACCAATCATACCTCGACTCGTGGATTCCCGTATATTACACACATGCAGACATAAGTGTAAGATAATCAACATACCGCTGAGAGGTGTTGGTGCTGTTGTTTTTGAACTAAACTTTTAGGTACAATCAAGGTGAGGGGGTCCACTATAATAATATCAACCAACGTAACCGCAACACATCTGTGTTATTAGAAACTTTAGAGACGCTTATGTTATGGCCATTCCTGTTATGATCTTTAGTCTGACGATAACAATGCTTCTGTTACATTGGATGGCGCGATATAAACGTGAATATCATGAGTGACAGAGCTAGGTGATATCGTGTTCTATGACAGTAATAACGTCCCATGCCGTGGCATAGGCTTCGGCATTAAAGCTATCAAAATACGGAAGAAGGTTTATAAAATCTTTAACACATCCTCACTTGTTATGTATATTAGGTACGCTTTTTACTGCTAGTCGCAATGCAATGACGAATAGTAGATCATTTAAAGCGGTAAGTAAGTCAATGAAAGCGATGTCGGCCCCTTGATTATATAATCGACGTATATAAGTCGCTGGTGATTCCGGGACAGTCTGCAAGTGTTCAATGACAGTCCGTAAACCATGCCGAAGGACTGAAATCTATAACTTCGTATATATGTATAAATTTCATATGAGGAATCCAATATCTTCGCTCATCCTCTTTCTAGCAATGTGATGCTGACTCCACATAATAATGAGACGTTAATATTAATAGTCAATGTAAATGTTTGGTCAAGAAAAAACTATACTTTATGGTATGAAATTTAACTCAATATAGGAACATACTCATATTATACATACGTAAACTTCTTTGTTCAATGCCGAAGTTTCTCTAGAGTCTAGATTATCTTGTTACGGAGATGTGCGAGTATCCTGCACCTCTTGTCCACACTCCATAGAGACTTACTGGAAATATTCGGTAAAAGCTTTGTAAGTTCTGTATGGCAGAATAAAATTTCAAAGCAAAAGGCTACACAGATGTACATAATATATATCAAATAGCTTTTGTAGTGAAATACAATACGCGTCAAAATTCAAAAGTTTGTTATATATCGCTCCGTACATATATTTAATTAAGGTATCGTGTTAAAGGTTGTGTGTAAAAGGTATTTGTATTATTATTACCAAAAGTTTCAAAATTATTGCCTCAATTCTGTTTTGCATCACTCTTCTGAGCACGGGTCTCCAGCTATTATCCAAAGCTTGGGAAATAGTCCACCACGCTCCTAGTGTAAATTGTTGACGTAAAAAGTATTATAATATTGATATTATAATCAAATTTTTCAAATAAAAATTCTCGATAATTATCTTATCAATTAATTTACTATGGATTCTGAGTCACACGGAAACCGGTCTCAATAGCGCCTTTGAGTCGTGTTGATGATATCGCTAGATGATGATGATGTACAAATAGGTGTTTAAACATGTCAAATATCAGTCGAGACATAAGTTTGCGCTGTTATCAATTGCAAAGTCCTGAGACGAACAACAAAGTTATGAGGCAGACAAAGCTATTGATCGTCTGTTAAAAGTTTTTCCACTTACATGTACATATTTTATTTCACTGCTGAGCGCTTTTCAATTCAATCCGCACTTGGCCAACATGGTAGACTAAGGCCTATAACCCTCTCATTATACTTATATTATACAGTGGACTAATAAAAGGGTCAAAAAATATATACATAGATCGTTAAAGGTTAGCGCCGACGGACGGAATGGCGGAGAATTTTGTTAATATACACATATATGTATATATAAACAACAAAACGCTTTAGCAAAACTTTATGTGCTGGTAGTTTGAAACCATTTCAAGTTTACTTTGAAAGTAAACGTATCATCTAGACTAACATTTTACAATGCATTGCGGCGCAGAGCAGTGTACACCTGAGCAAACATGAAAGTATTCGTAGCACCGGCCATAAGTGTAATGCACACTGCACACTGAAGTCAGCGCGGACACTCACTCGAAAAAACAATGAACTGTCCTTTCTCAATGGCAGCGTTATCATTAAGACACGAAATTTGAAACAGATCTTGATATTCTGTGCACATTTTTAAAGTATCATTTATAATACTTCAGTAGAAATCTATGCAATTTTATTGTTTGTCGTGAACTCGTTACCGTTAGCTGCGAGTCTTACAAGAACAACGTACAAGTATGGCTTAAAAAGGTAAGTTTATGTTAAACAATTTTATCAAGTTTCTTTAACAACTATTTCGTGCGTCCTACTGAGGATGTAATTGACGTCACGTAAAATGTAGCGTGCTTTAACCACGTAATATAATATTCTGTACTCCATGTTAGGTTCTTACGGTGCATAAAGTTAATAACATATAATTGCAGAGGTAGTTAAAGTTGAGGACTGCATAACATTTTTTAGTTTTTAAAGCGTGTCGCTTTGCCGAAACACGATGACGTAAAATCATTATTTCATAGAAAATACAGTGGTATTTATAAAACAACTGTTACAAAGGTTATGTTTACACAACATTTCCTCGTTCCACGATATTTTAACTGCAAACAATGTTTTGTTTGCCAAAGTTTGGTTTATTATACTACATGCCATCATAAAAGTGGGACAACTATCAAAAGTGGCTCATTTAGCATAACACCAACGTGCCGACGTGACGGAAACAGCTGACACACTTTATCACAGCCATTAAATTATATGAAGACGAATTTTTAAAGTGGTTCATATCATCGGCAAAAATTGCATAAATAAGTTAAATAAACAATCCAGACATTTGGAATACAAAGAAAAAATGCCATTAGTATGAATTAAAGCATAAGATTAAGTGCAAACACCTTCCTTTGTGAATCTAGTTACAGTATATCACCAATATAATAATTGCTAATAATATACATACAAACATAAATAAATTAAAAACTAAAAAACAAATGACATACAAGCTCAATTTCATTATCCATGAGATAGCTGGAAATTGCGATTCCGTTAGGTACATCGCTGGAATCAGGGCGACTCCGTATAAGACCGTACGAGCCGGTGTCGGCACAGTCCAACACGAGCCAAGTTTGACACTAAAATATGAATCGAAGCTGTAGCAAGCAAGTTGTCTGGGCCTCCAGTACTAGTCACACCTTTGAAAAGACATATCATCACATATTTAATTAAACGCAGCCAAACAATTATTAATAGTTGCTTAGGAAAATATTCGTGTCACACGGTATTTTTAAAACCTATTTAGAATTTTGTGTATCACCAGTACCTATTTTGTTTTCACTATTGAAAGAAATAATTTATTTCTTAATGTATACCTACTATTACACAGTTCCTTATCCTAGTTATAGTATATATTAGTAAGTAAGTATGCGACCTAGTATCGGACCAGTCGAACAAAAGCCAAAACGATTTAATGAATTGGGAAATCACTCTAACAATGTGAGCACACAGATGGTTTGCGTTCCCGTGAAACAAATGGTTTGTTCTTTTCATAGCCTTCATCTTCAATAATCTCTCACCTTAAGATTATGTTACATACCATAAAATTAGTTGAACAGTCGAAAATAAAAGCAAGATTTTAGCTATATCAAGAGTTCAAAACTTACGCTGAAAAAGAAGTAAAAAAATTCTTAAATAATTATTTCTTTATTCACTACATACAGGAGGTTTAAGAATTTAAACAAATGTCTTTTTATTATAAAAATTGGAAGTTTTCCATTACAATTAATTGAAAATTTTAATAACAGTAATTATTATATATGCTATGTAGGTATATATTATAAAACTAAATACATGTATGGTAGCTACAAAAAGTTGGCTTCGATTTCTGTTGGACATTTTCAAGAAGCTTTTGTGATTTCCATATAAAAGATACAATAAAATCAATGGAGTAAATAAACTTGAACAAAAATACAGAAAGTGATCGCGCGTTAAAAAATATAATGATCTAGTTTTAGTATCACCCGTGCGGGCTGCGTGCGAACGTCGTCGTATAAAAATAAACATTCCTTACGTTCATCATTTCAGCATTAAATCAATGTTGTTTTTGGCGACCAATTTGCGTGTCGATAACCGGGGGGGTGGGTGACGCACGTGCGGGGCGGGGCGGGGGTGCGGCTCTTACGTCACGCGTAGCGTCAGATGATCCGACTACAGTGCCGAGAGCTACGCCGTAGCAACTGCCAGGTTGGGCTCGCCCGCTCCTTGAACTTGCGCATGTAACAGATAAAGATCGGGGCGACGAGGTACGCATAACATAGACACCCATGTTTCAGAAGAAAATACTTTTAACATTGAGCAAATTCAAAATTTGACAGACAATTTTATTATTTAAACAATATTGAACATACGCATAGAACTTTATAACAAGAAGCTCGCCTCGTGCAAATTTATTTCAAATCCGGGGTAAAGACATCTGTTTTGATTGTATTACTTATTTATAGGAACAAGTATCATTTATAAAATCATAATATGAAATAGAATGTGCGTGCATATATACATATGTATATGTGTGCGTATAATTTCTATCCTTAAGTACTACTTCCTTGTGTATTTTCTGCATCGAAGCTTTCAACACCACCATTTATAAATATCACTAGGCCTACCCCGTCCCCTAAAAAAATTTTCCCTAAAAGTTTTGCATAGTTTCAGGTAAGTGCTCGCTATGGGGGCGCCAAAGTACAAAACTGATAATGTAACTGTTTATTTACATAAAGTTTTAGTAAAATTGCGGCACTACCGCTACATTTTCGAAACTATTTGTTTGCTGTGTTGGTCGTAGCAAAATTCTTACAAAATAAAGTTAGGAGCCTTTCGAGAAATGAATAAAAGATTCATAAATAAAATATCAACTTTTTGAAATAATTATATATTCTTTTAGTAGAACCGGAATGTGAGGATTTCATTTTGTTCGAGAAGTATCTTTTTTAAATATTTTCACATTTTCCGGAAAGCGGTCCGCGGCGGGCTTTCGTGAAAAAGTAATGAAAACATTACCGCAGGGATAACGGAGGCAATAATCATAAATATGCAAAATATCAACATTTTCAGCGTATTGCACGCTATAGAGGCCGCTGAAATAGATTAAATATACTAATACAAAATGTACTATGATTCCTTTAAATAGGAATCAACTTGCAGTAATAAATGTTTTGGGATTGTATTTGTTTGATATTGAAGTACAAGTTGCACCAATCCTCTAGTTGTAAAATACCCATATTTCATAAGTCTTTATTTCTTCTAAAGGACTATAAATTTTACAGTAATAAATTAGCCAAATGACTTCGTATTTTTTTTTATTAAACAGAATACCCACATAAGTATCTATATCTGATAAATTTTGACGAACATATACATATAGAAGCTCGATGGTCTGAAATAAAATACAATATTATTTAAAAAAGGACCTGCACGAAAAAAAATACAATGATATACTTGTTCTTTTAACATTACCTACTTTTCAACAAAGATGCTACTTTATCGAAGACAAAGTACTATGATTCGTATAGGACATAAATATAATAAAATAAATTAAATGAAATCGTCTTTGAATTATTTTTCAATAAATATCGAGTTTTAAAAGTGATACTGAATAGAACAAAAGACATGTATCTAATTTTTTTCAGTCCCGACTAAGCTGGCAAGGTATGTAAGGACAGGTTTGGTATAAAACAGTACGAAGTATGTAGATGTAAGAAATCCGATATGAAATATATATTAGACAAACTTCACAACCGCGTTTGTATGAAGTATTAGTAATACAGGGGCTCTTTCAGACGAACCCTTTCAGGAGGTTCGTTAACGGTAAATTGTTTGCCCAATTAAAACTTTGGAAAACAAACAGCGCCAGCAACATGACCGCGGGTCTCTCGGTGTTTAGACTTCCCTTTTTTTATTTACTTCAATTCACAAATAACATTTTATTATAAAGTGCATGGGGTTAACTTCGTTCATACAAAACAACTTTGCGTCCTTGTTTGTTTCCCATAGTTTATGAAAAACTCCCGGCTTAAATCAATTTAATAAGCCCGATGGCAATGCTCGCAATCGAAGAGTTGGTCATATGCTCATAGGACCTTGTAGTTTTCGATACCACCTGTGCCGAAATTCAAACGAGTACTTTTATAAAGATCTTGTAAATTTTATTTAAGCAAATTTTCTTTTTGTTTTACAATAGATTTTGAGCTATTGTATTTTTAAATGTTTATGCTTGTGTTTTTGGTGTATTAAATGTTTTTTTTTATATGACCATGAAGTTTCTGGATATGTCGTGCAACTAAATACCGTATCTATAAATTATATTTTTGTACTCCTCCGTAAGTAAATTTGTAAGTAAATTTTGAGTATAAAAGACAAATTGACAGGCCTTGTGATTGAGTGGTTAGAGACCATGACTGCAAAACCGGATGTCGTGGGTTCGATTCCCACAAAGGATAAACATAATAACATAATATAAACTGAAGGGTTATTTTGCTCGTACCGTGATTCTAGACATTAAATCTAAATCGAACCAGGCCCGCAGCTGCTTAATGAGTCATTGTGTAAGAGACAGTGATGCTGAAAAACAACAAATACTGTAGCAAGATAAGCGATTCTTACCTTTAGAAAGCAGTCATGACAAGTTTTGTTTTAAACTCTTGTTTGCAGACTTTCAGCTAAAGAAAAAAGAAATAACGAGCCACGGCTCTTGTTACTCCTTGCTCTGCGCTTGGCTTTTGAAAAATTCTCGACACAATTTAAAAATGTTAAATGTATAATTTTCAAAAAATACAGCACTTTGTGTTAAAACACAATGTTGATACAAAAAATCAAATATGAGCTACTAGATAATTGACTTTTCTTAGGTAATTAAATTTCCAACACAATACAGGAGGCTTTAAAAAAAATTGGAAACGAAAAATAACGATGAAAATCTACACAAAAACAATAAATATGGGTGCATACATGGATACCATGACAAAATAATTGCACTATTACCGGTGCAGGTATCGCCAGTTAATGCCATCTGCATTGTCTCGTATAGGACAAACGATTCTTTAAGTGACTGATCTCAAATAATCGTGATATGTAAGTACAGAAACCTCTTGTATTCTACGTATATTTAAACCATAAAATAACAATTCTATAGGTACCATAAAATAACTGCAGAACAATATGCAATAAGTCATAGTTGTAATACACAATATATTATGCGTTTTGGCCTCACATACCACCGAGAATGTTGAGTTTAAATCATTCGTAGAGAGGCCTTCAGGGTGGCACACTTGGCTCGCTAACGTGAAGACCGAAGACCGAGTAGGCGAGCCATGAACGAATTGGAATGTACACCCTCGTCTTGTTTAGGGTCGTTTCAAATGAAACGTTTTGTTCGAGCGGCGTACGTTCCCGTGAATAATTATAAAACATTCGTTTATTTATTTTTTATTTTTAAAGACTTAACCTAACCTTACAGGGTGACCTGATTCGCTAGGCAAGTTAATATAATCACAACACAAATTATATAATACATCATTACAACATGTGTGTATATATCAACATAAGTATTTTCTCCCATTATTTTTTTACGTTTGTTAAAGTATATCATTTGTTTGTTTAATACTTTCACCAATAATGTGCAGCATGATGTCAAGAATTTAAAAAAATATTGTTTTTATATAATCTAAATTTCCAAAATATTGGATATACCACAAAACGAATTATTCGTTTTCCGTGTATAATCTCATATTGGCTAACGTTCTATCCGTTCGTATAATAGACGTGGCTCGCAGACGCCCTGTAAATACATTTCTTAGAACGAAGACGCAAGATTCTTGCGTGGAGCGTTGAAGTTGTTCATTATTCGAATACTTCTCCCACACGGCTATGGTGTCCCCTCCTATATGTAGATAGTTGCCAAAACAATTTGTAATGCATATAGCGATATACTATCGCTAAATCTAAACTTTCAAATTCGCTCCAGTAAAAGGTTTGAACTAGCTCTAGTGAGCTGTTAACATTAATACCTTTTAGAAACACGGTATATAAAAAACGTAACATCACGCCTATAATCCCCTAACGGGTAGGCAGAGGAGTGTAGTACACGTAGTAGTACGGTATATAAATATTGATTGATTATTGAAACTCAGAAAATGTGTCCTAAAAATGTTATAAAGAAGCTCACAAATTATCCAAAACGGAAGTATCTCACGAAATATACATAGTTACTTTTTGTAATCAAATATCACATGAAGATTTTCGATGTTAGTGGAGAATAAGAGTTTTTTTAAGAAGTTCGCTGAAATTTTATTGTTGCCTCTTAAAATGTTTGTTTGGAGATAGTTGTCAGATCTTAAAGAAAGTGAGGGTTATTATCGTTAAAGTATACTAAATATAGCAGATAACGAGTCACCAGGACGGAATTTCTAAATACATTTTTAACATATTCTCACAAATTCCTCTTTTCGAACTTCCAGTACTGTATCAAAGTTGAGAGAATTCAATATTTCAGCGCCATCCCACCTCTTAAGGAGACAAATCGAATGAGTTCTGTGTTATCGAAATGTCGCACTGAAAGCGATTACCGGAAAGCGATTTAAATATACACATATTATTAATTAAATAAAAGGAAATTTATTGTTAGAACACGGAGTATTCTAAGTCAGTTCTTAGTAGATTGTGAGTAATGAATTTAGACGGCAGTGACTATTTAACCGCGATTTAGAAATAGTAACACACCAATGCGTTTTCGAATCCATCTGAAAAGTTTATACAATCAATATATTATTAAAATTGAACTTAATAAGTGAGTATTCATGAAGTATATGTCAGTTTTTGCTGTGTTTATGGGCATAGAATTTTATTTTGCCTATCGCACTTCTAGCTCTCGTTTCTCGTTGTAGACGAGTTATGCACCTTAAACGGAGACACGCGAAATCGCCATTTTCGTAATATCGCAGACCGCGCCGCTTCCCACCTGATTGCTTTATTTTATAACGTTAAAAGCTCTCAGCGCTTTCCCTATTGTTTCATTGAACGAGTTAAATTAAGTGAACGCGACTAATCATATTTAAAGTCGCAAATTTTATAAGTGTTTCAACTGAATCAGGTATTGGGAGGTGTCAGTTTGCTGATTCGTTTACGTCAAGGGTGTTAACGTGAATAGCCAGATCTTACTGGCAACCTGACTAAACTTCAGAAGCAACTTTGCCTTAGTAAATGTTGGATACAGATAACATAGACCTCTGCTACAGTGTAATCCCTATACTATCAATATTTCTAGTGAATTGATCTATATAATGGTGAATAAAAACAACCATATTTGACGTAGAACTATGTTTTTTTTTCAAATATATCAGATGGAATTTCCCTTTTTATAATGCATTTAAAAGCGACCAGAACTGTGTTGCAGCGGCAGATTGAAAATGATCAGCCAATTTAAACACCGCGGTCGGATCTTGGATAGGTGATCGTTCAGGGTAAAGTTTTATGATTGTTTCCGTTGTTCGGAAGTTAGCAGTTTCTCCCGGTTGTTACCGGTACGTAATAACGTTTAAATCTTATCGGAGAACGTTAGAATGGTTCGGAAACTTCAGACAAACGAGGTAGCCGCCGACACATATAGCTAGACACGATATAGAATTAGGCAACGCGGAAGAACTCTGCCCAGAAGTGAAACGTTGATGTGATGCAATCGCATATTGATCCACAAGTATATAACTTCCAAGCTACTTGTAAGCCCTAATTTACCGCAGCTAGTGCGATACATATCAATGAGAGTTTTATAACGTAATTCCCACTAGAAGTGGTTTCGATATAGCAGTCGGGCACGAGCTCGGTAACCGATGTACGTGTACCCTCATACATAACATGCTCGTTTCATAAGCCGCCAATTTTCATTACTTAAAGATACATTTTTGGGAAAATCCTTCTCTCCTTATTCAATAGAAATGAATATGCGTATTGATAAAAATATTTTACTGCCTCGTTGGTCGGGCGGTTGCTAGCGCGACTGCCGATCGGGAGGTCCCGGGTTCAAATCCCGGGTTGGGTACTGCTGGATTTTTATAATTTAGAATTTTTAGTAGTGACTCAGAGTCTGAATGTGTGCCCGGTGCATGGCAATAGACTCACCATCTATTCCATTGTGGGACATAAACGTAACTGGTGAAATGTGGGGGTGTACTACATTCCTCTGCCTACCTCTTAGGGCATTACAAGCATGATGTTACGTATAAAAATATATTAAAGGAATGGCGCATACATACATGTAACAAAACTGTGTTCAAAGTGTTAATTTAGAAAAATAACCGTATAGGTGTTAAATGCCTACTACCTAAATAATAATTTAGAATATATGTAAGATGTACATAATAAATGAAATAGTTGATATAGTTGAAAATAGTTGATTTTAACAATTCACTGTGTTTGAAAAAAAAGCTTAGCCTCTTATTTAACTAACATTAGTTAAATCTTCGCTGAAACTTCCTGTTAGCCCCAAATTGAGCGTTAGTCCAATTAGAATCATTACCAAAGTGTTGAACTCGGTTCCCACGACGTGTGTAATCTCCTGTGACTCCTATATTACAGCTGAGAACACTCACGCGAGTTCCTGGCGAAACTGCGACACTAACACCCGAATTCGAAGCAATGCATTACATTACACGATGCACACGTTCAATGTTTTTGATAGAGTTCCTGTTCCAAAACTAGCATATGAGGTGATTTCGTTCTTGAGAACATTTACATACCATTTCTGTATAAAATACAGGAATGAATGAAAAATTTTAATATGAAAAAGGTTATTTTAGGGAATGTTGTTCTTCTTATATTTATAATTTGTTCTTATTTTTATATGTATGTGTATCCTTTGATTTCACAAATCTAAAATCTTAATGTAAACAAATTTATACATCCACAATTCTCGCCGAACAAGGCTTTTAATAAGACCTGACTTTTTTAATTGGCTTGCGCAATGTTGATGTTTGCCGTTCGACCTTTAACCAGGTAGAACTTTTAACTCCCTGCGTAACACGTCTTCGTGTTCGTACACGCAAATCCTCTAGGGCGCCGTGCAGTAATTTTAATTAAGTATATTTAAAGGGATGAGCGCGCCGGGCGTCAGGAGAGGTAATAAATGTTCACTGTAAAGGTAACTAATGTGCGTGGGGGGCGGGTCTCCACCGCGCCTTTGCAGGCTTCGCCGGAACGGTGCTACGGAACCGTCGTTCAACGACAGGTGATATCCACCTGCGAGACTTCTTCCTTCCTGTCTTAATACGGAGCTGCATTTCTAAATATATCTCTCTGGCTTTTCCGTAACGTCTATCGCTTTTATGTACCGCCTCCGGAATTCAAATGCGCTTTAAGTTCTTGAGTATTCAAATGAACGTTAATTCCACAGGGCGATTTAGTTTGTTTTTGAATTTATTTTCCATATCCCTCTCTTAACACCTGTTGTCAAATACATATGAAGGAATTATTCAATGTAAAACGCATGGATTACAAATTGTAAATTTTGGGCATGTTTAAATTCTACAAAGTGGAAATAGTGGGGTGACAACGGACAGAGGAATTTCTTTGTTTTGTATTTGGGTCAAGTTTTGTTCAACTGAATTCGGGTGCTTCCGAAGTCTAGGAGAATAGAACGCAAATCCGATTTGTTCGGATCTTAAACCGAATTCCTCTTAAACGTGAAACGGTAGCTACGAAGGTATACTTTTATCGCTGTAGCTAAAGCGCTGCCGAAATAATGCGTGAAGCCGTTGACATTTTTAAATCTATAATTCAAACATTGATACACCTAACTGTTAGCGTTTCATTAAAATGTATTATATTACTGTTCAAATACCGCAAAGTGTTTATAAACTGCAATCAGATCTGCAATTAAATCTGGTCAGAAATTGCTCCTGTCAATACTTACCGTGAACAAATTTTGCTACATGAATAAATGCTGATTGAATCTGTATCAAGTATTAATAAGCTTACCTAAGACCTTTACTCTGCTTTTCACACCTTTTACTTTGTAACCACTGCGTATTTTGCGGTTTCCTTTATATACTCGTAACATTACTTTGGTACGTAGCTTACGTCATTACGTAGTCAATTTGCTACGTGCGATTATATTCTCAACACTTCTTCCTCTTGAAATACCTTGTACGCTTTTTACGTTTTGTACTGCGAAACTACACAGTGGCAACTTTCAGACTGTTTTATAGCGCAAAAAGAGCCTTTAGCAACTGCCAACGTGGTAGTAAAAGTTAAATCAAAAATAGTTTGATAGAACGTAAAGTAGATAATTCATAATTAAATGTACATCTACCAGTATGTCTGCTGTTGGTACAGAACAGTTTAAGGGCGGACCATTTGTTACAGGATCCAAGTGGTATCAGAACCTCATCTTACCTTGGGCCAGGTCGCGTGTTAGCGAGCAATATCCTCGTGCAATAAAATTTTCTTTACGTTATCTACATCAGAGTTGTAGTTTTAGGAAAGCAACAAATAGGAAACGTTGAGTTACGATAACGAATTTAACTTTTCTATTATACCAATAAACGATAAGTTTCTCAGTTAACATCTATAAATCGATGTAACCGTTAGTTAGTACTACGATGTTTATGAACAATGTCGCGTGTTGTAGCTAATAGAACAGTGGGTAACGCGAACGCCGTGATTGCATCTAAATAGCCTTACGGGGCGAGCATTGGCGAGATAAACACGCCAGGCGTTTGAAAAACGCAGCGGCGGTTACCAACATAAATTTGCACACCCTGTAATTTTCAAGGAGTACTGAAGTCTAATTATGTTCAACCTTGGTGTTGCGATCAAGTTTAATGCACGCCCAGGCTTTATTTATCGGTCGGTTTAATGAAGATATATATTTTAGGATCTTTAAACGTATCGGACTAATACTCTATTGTTAAATCAAAGTAAGCCATTAATTTACATATAATTATTTATTTAATGACATTATTAATGTAATAACATTGGGTATTTACACTGCGCAATAATATAGAGTTCTTTAAACGCAGCGTTAAAAGGTTCCTTCAAGGCTGGCCATCCGTTGACCGCTCCTCTGAAGTTGCAGGTGTCTATAGACGACGGTAACCACTTAACATCAGATAGGCCGTCTGTCTGTTTGCTAAGCCTTTTTCCTATAAAAAACAATAACAATATATATAATCACATTCTATGATAAGCATTCAATCAATAAGCTCTGAATAAAACTCACTATCGTATCTATTTCTGTGCCAATATGGTTTAACTGGATAATGACAAACAGGTAGCAATTCATGATATTTCAGTCACGAGACAACATCTGCATGAACGACCTTGTATAGATGTATCACGAGAATTAATAATCCATCGACATTTATTCACCTAGCCGAGCCGCACGTTTTGAACGTAAAATAACACAATCATAAAAACAAGCGTACACAATTGATTGTCAAAATCGCGGAACATGGGATTATGAACGAGGACGTTACGGACTCGTTAGGCGAGTGCGTAGCGAGATTAAGCACGCGACGCGGCCACGCTCCTATCGCGTATTTTACGCGTTCGCCGGAATATACTGCATGGTCATACACGAACATGCGATTTTTATCGACATTATCCCGTGGCACGCAATTAGATGTTTATTATTCCCGATTTTTTCTAAGCCCTGATTGCTGATATTCATTCTTTCCTTGATTTGTACAGTAATTTTTTCAGTCATATTTCATGAACTCTCAGTGCTTTATTAAGCAGAGGGCTAAGAGCTTTTGTCTTCGACTCTCTTATCCAGGTCATGGCGCCTCTGAGATTCATACAACTGATCAAAGCGGAAACTCGAAATTATTTTTACGTCCATTTGTATATTAGTGCATTATGACGATACAAAAATTTTGAATTTCTACTTTTGTTTCACCAATGACGATAATTATATTGTATCTACAGTATCTACCTATATTATCATGAATTTAGTAATGAGGTGAGGTGAAGAAATAATGTTTATTTTTGAATAATCTTGCTTACATATTCCGTAAATATATACCAAAATTCCAGCGGAAGTTCAGTTTTAAATCCCTCAGGAAATAAGCTTTAAGTATGAAGCAAGCGCAGTTTAGATGAGCGAAATTCCTATCTACCTATAGTTTAAGATATGCATGTAGGTGCTACGAGAGCGGTCGAATAAAATGTTAACTTCGGAAAAGTTTTGAATCGCCAATATTAGTGGTATTTACCCAGTGACAGTTGGTACACAAAGCAACCGCGGATAAAAACATCGCGTGCTATCCAACTTTTAGAATGTTTAGTTTCCATGAATGGAGTTTAGCGAATCAATTGAAAGTTTTCTAGTCTATTATGTCTCGCTATTAAAACGGTGAACATACGAAACTCGAATAAGGAAGGCATCCTGTATCGAAATTGCTAAATGTCACGCTTTAAGTTTAGTTTACTTTAGTATATACAAAAAATGTTTGTACAAAGATCACAATTTTTTTAATGCACGCTACGTAATTCTATGTTGCGTGTTTAGAGCCTAGGTACCATAAGGTGTATTTTGCACTACATTATGTTACAATAAACAAGTATTTGATAATAATACATATATAATAGATATAATATAGACTATTATTAAGACTCTACTTAATAAATATACATATGTAGTATGGAAGTTATTTTGCTACTATAAAATAGCTAAATATAACTTTTGATTGTAATTCATTAGTCTTGCATGAAGTCTAGTTTGACTACTGCTACGTGTAAGCTGCATAAATCTTTTTAAGTGGTAACGACCAACAAATGTTTGTAGACACGGAACGTAAAAGTAACGCTTAGAGCTCGTAAATAATGTACACCCAACTAATTATGTGTGTAATGTTGTTTATGAAAATATATAGTTCATTACTACTGTTACTACGAATAAACTACACAAGGATGATATATATCAATAAGAAACAGAACAGATATCCGAATTCTTTATTAAGAAGTGTGTTCAGGCGGAAAATTGTGAGATTGTGGCTTTTGGTAGGTATTTATGGAAGTTGAGACGTCTTAATATAACTCTAGGTCCAATTTGATCCTTTAAAGATTTTCCATAGAATCTTCTGGTATGGGTTGCGTTGAAAGAACTCCGCGCTCATTCATCTGACGTGGAAGACTCTCTGACGTAACTATGTACTTCTGCCGCAATAAAGGGATTTATTTTGTGACGCTTCACACTCATAATCACAAGCTAGGATTCGGTATGTGAGTGCCATGGATACTACATAATTTCTATCGACTACTGCAACTATTAACATCAGGATGTCTTAAGGACAGTGAAATATAGACAGAACTCTACGAAAAACGCTTAGATAGTTGCGACTAACGAACAAAGTTGTTTCTGTTTTACGTGTCTTTGAAAGCATTCTTACATACGTATCAGTAGATCGAGTGGGTGCTGTCGTTTGTATTTAGATTTCTTTTTCAGACTTGTCCTTCGCTACTTACGTAGTTTTATTGTATTGTTTTGAATATATCACCGAAATATCTAATGCACTTATAAAATGTGCATTTACTTCAGTAATAAATATCTACTATAGTGTATTTTAAACATTCTTTTATGGAGGCACCATAAAAGTAAACGGTATAAATGTTTGACGAAATAGAAGGTAATGTGGGTAAACCGATTCCTTTGGCAGTTCAATATGTTTTCTTTAGTAGTCTCGTTGCGACTTAGGATCCTCACCGCAACTCAATCTAAATTTCATAAAACGTTTCTTACAAGCTCTCCTCGGGGATGTGGTATTGCGCCAAATTTTCCCTTTGCTGCGTTTTGCGGATCCGATCTAAGATCCAGTTTGATGGCCATTTTGAATAGAAATTACGCAATCGACAGAAGTACCACGCTATGTGCAAAGTTTGTCGTTTTGTTCGTCAAAGCCACTTTAACAGATTGGCTGAATCTTAAACGTTTACCGATTTTGCTTCTGTTCTGTGTTTTAAAATCAGTGAGAGAAATATTTATTTAGAACAAAAGTATTGTTAAAGACGCTACAAGACCAAAAAAGGTCTTTTCGATGTCAATCATTATTATTGATAGAGAGGAACCGATGATGTGGATTATCGCTACTGCATTGAAGCTAATAAGATTGATTTCGTTGCGTATTTACAGATAAAAGTCAGTGTATATCGAGCGACTCGTTCGTACAAATTTTTATTGAATCACAGATAGATTCTGAATATTATAAATCCTTGCATGAGACAATTCAAAAAGCCACGTAAAACGTAAATCACTCCGATATTATAAATACATATATTTAAATTGAAAAATGTATAGGAAAATATGTTTTAATAATCTCGGGTGACTCATTCTTTTTAATTTCAGCACTTTTATAATATAGCAGACCCGGTGGATGAATATATATTTGTTGAATGCCAGCAAGATTGCAGGGCCCCGAGCATACAAAATTACCGCTAGACAGCGAAAGTCCATTACGTTTTATGGGTTCCACTCGGAGGACGAATAGGCGAGCCGAAACGCTGAAATTAATTAAATTCCGTCTTAAATTCACACCCAACACAACTCTGACGAAAAGATAGACGGACTTGGAGCGTTACAAAAAATGTTTGCGGTTTTGTACTTTAAATTATATTACTACTATATCGCTACTTTTTTTTAGGTCCAATAAAAACCTTTAATCTTTATACATATTTTTTTTCCTCGCGCAATAGTTTTATATGATAACTAGCTGTGCCCGCGACTTCGTCCGCGTTTGAATTTAAGTAAAATCTAAGAAGATTTACACAAACTTTCATCCCCTATTTTATCCCCTTA
>DWDX01000223.1:0-32256 GCA_018245675.1 Agara michaeli | reverse complement strand
GTAATTGTATCAACATACAAATCAAAGTTTTTCTGTATGTCAACGATAATAGATATAGCTATAAGTCAGCCGTTACTCATCAATATATTCAATAATGCATTTGATTCTAAAAAAAAAAGTCTAAGAGAACGTGCAGCTTTTAAGAAAGACAAGTATGATCGTAAAA
This sequence comes from Agara michaeli, assembly GCA_018245675.1. NCBI lineage: Eukaryota > Metazoa > Arthropoda > Insecta > Lepidoptera > Hesperiidae > Agara > Agara michaeli. The sequence goes on along the minus strand of DWDX01000223.1, from coordinate 32,090 downwards.
TTGTCGATCGACGTAACCGTCTCGAACTGTTACCACATTAACATGTACTTATAAGTATGTATGTCTTTTCCCGAGTTATAAATTAAATTCATTTTATCTAGTTGTCATTTTGGACATGATTTATTTTATACACTTACAACAAACTTTTGTCTATAGTTATTAAATTTCAAGGAATTCATTCTTGGCACGAATTTAGCTGCCGGAAAATACAGAAAATGTGCCAAATTTTACAACTATGGCTATTATGATAGTTAAAATTTTTTTGCTCTTAGCATTATATATAATTTTCGGTTATTACGTATGGGATTCAATTTTTTTATTTTCATTTGTTAATCAAACAATGGAGAAAATAACGAATGACACTGTGTGTACTCTGCACTCCCCGGAATAATGAGTGGCATATCTGCTCATAAAAGCTAGTCCATGAGCAGTCACAATCGGAAAATATTATTTTTATCCAATTTTAAATTCGTCACTCAGATACGAGTAATTGGGAAATGATAGATTCTTAAATTTCAAACAAAACTGAACTGCACTGCTGAGTTCCGATTTGAAATGTCTGGGCCCTATCACGACTTCAGTGCTCTCTTAACATCAAATACTCGCTTGATCGTTTACAGGGCACTGGATATAATAATATAAATCGATAAAGGCACCCTCGTATCTTGAAAGCAATACAACTGCGAATATAATTTTCTTTTCTCTTCATTATATCCGTGAAATAGCGTTACGATCTCATATCTGCGAATTATATGTAATTGTCAATTTATTTCACTACGAGGAGTAAACTCGACTAGTTTTTAGAAAAATACACCCGAGATCATCTCGCCGTCGGTATCTGTCCCTGCGGATGAAGAAACGAAATTGGCCTTCGCACAAAATATATTTCATTCTCCCTTTCATCGTTCTTTTTACGAAAAAAGTTCAATGACATGATCCTTTCGCTGGAATCTATTCGCCGTGAACGATTTATTGTTTTAGTTTTGTAATGATAATAATTTAACGTACCCGTACCTTTTCATACGAAGGAGCACTTGATGTTAAATGATCTGTACAATATTTATGTTCGTCTGTTGGCGAACTCTAATTACACCGTCAGCAATTTAAAGTTGCTTCAAGTTTTGCGAAGCAGCAAAAACGATTAAGCGGAATGTTAATTATCTTGTTATCAAACAAACGAAAGTATGTATATTTAATAATATGTATAAGCAGTTAGACGTGATCCGAGGTTTTGTTTGTGATGACAATCCGTTTGCTTCACGTACAGCGCATAAGGAATTATTAACAGGATACATGGTGCACTGTATTCGATTCTTATATCGTAGTACATACTGGTACATTGTACATAACATAATTTTATTATGACTTTGTTCATGTACTTAGGGAGCGTTTTACTTTGTATATTAGGAATTATCGATTAGAATAAAATATATCTTAATCGTTGAAATGTTTAATTGCGACTAGACTGAACATAGAATTATAGAATGATTTGAATGAGAAGCGAATGAATGGATATATGTTGACACTATACAAAACAAGTTCATTATGTAATAGGTATTAGATATAAATATATATTTCATTGGTAATTTTGAACTGTATCAAATTTAAAATAGTAATAGTTACAATATGCGTAAAGTGTCAAATATTTTACTAATGTCGTCGCGGCCATTGGACTATCGTCATGCATTAATCTCATCATCATTATTTTAATATTATCAGAATAATAACTAAATATTTCACAATTAACAAATTAAATATATGCAAATGTTGCCGATACTGTACTATTTTATTTTTTTATGTTCGTTTTCTAACTGTTCAGGCCTTTGGTAACTTTTTTGACGTTATAATTAATTTTTTCACTTTGAAATTTTCAAAGAGCGGATGGTTCAAGTCCACGGAGCAATAACGTTTTTAATCTAACTCTTTCAATAAAACTTCGACTTTGGCTGTGAAAAATTTGTAGCGTAACCGATTTTGTTTCGTTACGAGAATATTTTTATTCAACAACAGACGTAGCTTAATTAGAAAACTATTCATTACAATACCATAAAAGATGACCACGAATATTCGCTAACGATCGCCGACCTATCCATGCAAATTTTTGCTGTACCAAATTTACAGATCAACTTCATCCTATTATCAGGTAACGGTGGTCGTATCACAGATTCTAGAAGGTATCAATTATAAGCATATACCCTTCCATATATTCTTATACATAACATATTACAGAATTGCTTACAAAGTCGTGTTAGCAATTCATAAACAACGGTACAGTATATCGACACCAGCGATTACTAGTTATTTAAAAAAATGGTCTGTACATAATTGTGGATTTGTTAGAAAAGTAAATGGATGTCTTGTGTAAATTTAACATTCAGATAGATTTATTTACTTGTACTATAGCTACACGGAAGAAAATAACCAGAATATTTTTTTATAAAAGTTTTAGGCGGTGTATATTTCTTATCATGCAAGCACCGTGCAGGTTATGTAAATGTGCTTTTAAGCTTGGACTATATCAGTGCTTGTCACTTCTGAACTTTGACTAAGCTCTCTCGCGAATATTTAATATTTTACGAAACTTAAGTATTAAAATAAATGCAGATGCTCTTGTCGTACCTTAAATTATACGCGAAAATGTTTTAAAACCGAAATAATGTTTTAGAGGCAAAATATTACGGTTAACTAATGATAGACGTATTGCGATGGTCATTGGTCATATATTTTATCTGCTCCACAACAACTGATCAAATTTTTAGATGTCATCTACTAACTATAGATAGATCTACTCTTATCTATAATATCATTTTTACAAGCTGGGTATATATTATAGTCCTTTTATTATGTTGCATTCTAAACTGCAATTCACTTACCATCAGGTAAGTTCATAGTAAAAAACAGGCTTATCATAAAATTGTAAAAATTGAAATACGTGTCCCGTTCTTAATATTTCATCTTATTCTTCTTTACATGACTTAAGTAGAGACGTGAAAGCTTATAGTTGGCTCCGAAGAATGCGCAATGAAGTAGCAGTTGTTAATATTTCATTATCATTGGTATTATTAATTAATCACTGTCCTTAACATAATGTACGTAACTTTAACCGACAGCTATGACTTCTACCTAAATATAGAATACATTCACATTATCTACTCAATTATGAATTTTATTACTTATGTTGAAGTAAATTATTCTAATTAATGCATTGTACCTCGACATATAATCCCGCAATTTATTCGACTGTTTGTTCTGCGGATGAGTTGGTAAATATACCAAATCGTAAAATTGAGCACCCCACAATTTACTCAAGTAAGCTTTATTTGCTAATGTAAAGTAAATAATCCATAAATAAAACGTGCTTAAATTTCGAACGTAACTGTTATCGCGAATTAAGCAGTTGTAGAACAACTTAATAGAAATATTTGTAAAGGCTTTGAAGGATTTTAAAACATTCTCATTTGTAACACAATAGACGATGAAAAGAGGCCATATTCAAACTGGTAAAATTGTTTTTACCCGTTTATTTTCTTCTTTGTTTATCCCGGGTTGGGTACTGTTGGATTTTTCTAATTTAGAATTTCTAGCAGTGACTCGGAGTCTGGATGTGTGGCCCGGTGCATGGCAATAGGCTCACCACCTATTCCATTGTGGGACTTAAACGTAACAGATGAAATGTGGGGGTGTACTACACTCCTCTGCCTACCCCTTAGGGGATTACAGGCGTGATGTTACATATTTTCTTCTTTATTCGGGTTTCTTCTCATAATGAGAAGATTTAAGTCATATTCCAGCACGCTGACCAAATGCGTATCAGCAGACTTCCCCGCGCCTCAGTGAGCTTTATTGAAAACTCTAAGGTATGCAGGGGTCCTCGCGACTATTCATTTGCCTTTATAGCGAACGGTTTTCAATTTTTAATTTATAATTCCGAAGTACCGTTGTTAGGTCAGAAGAGTGTGCCAAGATTTGAATTGGAATATCAATACATTTTTTAGTTACAAACAATATTTTTAAATTGCAAAGTACGTATAGGTACTGACAGTCAATTTTAGTATTTCTCTAGTATAGTTTCCAGATGTTTTTTTTTTAGCAAAAAAGCTCTACCACAAAGTATAAGTTCTTTGCATTGTTTCGAGCCGCATCTCACAAACTCACTGGTACTATAACTTATACTTCTTGAATACATGCCAAGAGGCAATTCTCCAAATTTATGTTCTTGTGAAGCGTAAAAGTTAAAATAAATGGTACATTTTGTTCATTACTTTGAAGAGCTCGGGAAGATATTACAAAGTAATGATTTTCATACCTTTTTAATTACTATAGCGAAAGTATAAAATAGAACGTGGAAAGCAAAAGTTACAAAATCATAAAGAAGAATAATAAATGGTTCATCCTGTACAGGAATATCTTCTAAAGTAGCCCTTCAACAGCACTTGAAATATGCCTACACATTAAGCACAAATTCTATGAAAATGATCTAACCAGAACCAGTTGAAAAACAAAATATATAGATAATTAGTTTTATTTAAATCCTGTGAGCTTCAACTCGTAAACACCAATAATTATATCGTATTAACCTCGTTTACCGCTGGGTTTTAGCGTTGCTCATTTTGAGGAAAACAGCTTCATACACCTAACGTAAAAGTGAATTAGCTAAATTACATAATCGTTATTTACAAAAAGGATGAACAGGTCCATTTTATACCTTCTAACCACGTGCTGCAGTTGTTTACAACAAGGGAGCAATTAAGGCCGTGTAGGCTAGGTTACTTTCATTCAATATTGGTGCTTGCGAAATTGGTCGTATGTCAACAGGGACACGTTAGTGGTGTGCGATGTCGCTTCGTTAGTTTCGGTTTCAATATTATTCCAAGTACCCTCAACGCACATGACCACAATTTTCGTTTAATTAAAACTTTTGATTGTATGAACAGCAATGAATACGGATTGAGACATTTGTTTTATTACAACACATCTACTCGTATGTTCGTTGATAGCAAAACTTATTATAAAGTTGTTGGTAATCATGAAATGAGTTATAGTTGAAAATTCAAATGATGCACGGTCACCACAAACACTATTAGTTTAGGACTTAGATGATTCTAGCACTTGGTAAACGCTACTTTGCTATGTTTAGGATGTTATGTTTAAATTGCTGATACATAAGACGAGATAGACAGTCTTGTCTACAAGGGTGGCGTGATTGAAAATCTTCGATAATGACTTGAGATATTTGTTTTGATTTATGATGTTTAATATGTTTTAATCTAGTTGAAAATTTTAGAAAAAAGTTACAGATATAGATATTGAAGAAAATATTTTTGCATGTGTCGTTGAATGCTATGTTTGCTTATCTATTTTCATCGATCGTTGGAACGGGAAACTCTTTGCTATATTTTTTGCCACATATATCAGTTTATGATAGGCGTCAGCGACACGTTTCGATGATACTTTTTTCAGGCAGACCCTTACGGTTTTGACAAATTTCCTTCAATTTTTTGCTTAGACGATTCGGCCTACATTGCTATTATCACAATGACATGGGGATTCCATTTAATATTTTCTGTTACTATAAGAATTTCTTTTGGTAATATTTTGCGAAAAATGATATTATACATATTAGGAATAATTCACAACACTAGCTTCAATACACAGAGAAAGTGATTTCTTCAAAACAGATGAGTATCATCAATCAATCTGTTGATTGATCGAGTTGTTTATTCTCAATTAATTCTTACTGATTCGTAAAATTCCGAACGTCAACAAGATACCGTTACTTCATAACGTTATTCGCTATGAACAAATACGCCACTAATAGTTTCACCCTTAAATCCTATTAGAGGTTGGTTGCTGAAGTCCATGGGCAGCAGCAGCCAGTTGTGATCGCTGCCTGCTCGTTTGCTGCTCTAATCACATAAAAAAGTAGTTTCTTGCAAACATCTAAAATGTTAATAAATGAACTCTTTGATTCGAATGTATATTGTTACTGCATAAAAATTAAAAATACATATATCGCCACATTATACTGATCACGTAATTGAATCGTTTTGGGTAGATTCGATAACTTTGTAAAAAAATAACAAATAGGATAAAAATCGCGAATGAATTAAGCGGCCACTTTGATAACATACATTGACACTTGTATCCGTATTTGAGGATATGTGGGACATAAAATATATAAGTATTTTTTATTACGTTTATATTTAATAGAAATATTTATCGAATATTCAGTGGACTGACTATCTTGTAAAAGACTACGTTCTGATGGGATTTCTGGCATGTAGAGAGCAGTGTCAGGAGACACGTTGTGCAAATAATTTTACAAGATCTCCTCTAGCACAAAGGTGCTAACTGTGAAACGAATGTCCGCTGTTTCCTCGTTGTACGACATTAATAAACCGTAGTATTCGGAATCACAATTAAAACGCCAATGAAAAATGGCACCATTCTAAGAATATTGATGTTTCACCCGAACCATTGTTTGCATGACAACTTGTCGTAGCAAAGGACGACTGAGAAATTATCCTTGGCGTTTTCAATAATAATATGGACTCCAGTATAGCTCTTGATACTCTCATGCCGCTGAACTTAAATATCAGAACCACTTTTAGCAAAAAAGGATTTGGCAGAATAAAGAATATACTAGGCAAAAACGTCTCAAAACTGATGACTCTCCTTATCTACATTATTTACTAAAGCGAATTTAAAGCCGCTGATTAATCGAATGCTCAGGACTCAAAGCTTTATGTATGTGTCGTAGAGATCTTTTTAGTAACAGAGTTCTTTTGATAGATGTAAAAGGCTAAGGGACCCTTCGTGTAGCTTTTGAATTATCTCTTTCAAACTATAGAATATTTATTAGATCTAGCTATCGTGAACTAAATCCAAATCCAGAATGGTTTACGCATATTGTGTAATATCATAAAATAGCTTTAAATCCGGATTTAGACCGCTATTATCCAAAACTAAATACATTTCCATAACCACAAGGATAATGTGCAAAATTACATTATTCCCCGCAAAAAGACCTCCGCCACACCTGGCCGAGTTTAAACGATAACGTAATGAAGAAACTTTTAATTTAAATAAATAGCACGTATCGAATAATATAAGGCGATTACACTTCACTGCGAAAATGTACCAATGTATATATATACATATATACCTATAAGTATGCAAATGGCTAATAATATTCATTATTTAGTATACAAGACTGCAACCCTTTTTATACCCAACACAGGCTTTACCCTCACTCGTGACTGCAGAGGGCTTAAGAAAACTCCACCATACTGTATCATATTAAAAATACAGATGAGTGTCGAAACCGCTTGTTGGATATTGTTAAACTGTTTATAAGGCCTCCGGAAAGGTTTATTATTGTTACCTAACGATTACAACCGGAATCGAGTGTTTAACGTGTCTTCCGAATAACGAAAACGCTGGTAAAATTTGCCACTAGCGGCCACCCATTTACGTGCCGACCACGCAAGGTGTTGCTTAACTTGACAGTCTGCAATCTGTAACCGCATCGAGGTACGAGCGCTTCGATACAACACACTAACTAATATTATTCTCGTCGTTACCCACAATTACAGGCGAGCACGACATTCGCAATGATTACGCTCGAATCTAAAATAATACTCACGCTCCAAAATGTATATTAATTACGTTACAAATTACATCACCATATATTTATAAGAATTAAAATTAAATTTATATGTCTATTATGGCTTAGGCATTAAATCACTAAAGAACCATAAGACAAGAGGAGAAATTCAACATATTTAAGGTTGAATGCGGATGATTATAGGTGTCGCATAAAAAAAAGTTTAAGTTACGTCCACCGCTTCTAATGCTGGGTCGGTAACATTGGATAACAGAAAATAAATCGCGAAATAGTTGTGCATAATCATTGCCCGACCATTCTTTCTTTGAATGGCTATTTTTTTTTGTACGAAAAAGCTCAGTCATTCTTCTCTCCTTGTGGCTGCTTGCATTGTGTATAGAACGAAATATTATCCAGCACTAACTATCTATCAAACCATGCGAGATTTTCTGTTACTTTTATTACCGTAGAAATAATATGTCTGAGTATATAAAATTTCATATATCGAAATTCATTATTTTCATTCAATTATAAGTTACATGTGTTTTGCTGAACGATCACTAATATATTAATATAAGCAGCGTTATCTTAGTCGTTTGGATTGCAGTTTCCTACTCCTAAGGTCTGGAGTGTAACAAAGGGACTGATTGCTCAACGTACTCTAAAGCATGAAACCCAGTATCAGCCATATACGAACAAACCGAGAGTGACGCTGCCTCACTTTAGGAACGCCACGCAATTTTCAACCTTGTCAATAGGTACTACGATTACTTGGCTAACTAGTGCTTTAAACGTATTCTGTCGGAGTACCTAAATAGTTTAGATAGTTATTTAGGTAAGTAGGTAGGTTCACGAAGTTATTTGGTAGTTAATTAATAATTACTACCTTATGTAGTTTTATTAAATAGTATACAAAAGGAACACAAGAAGTCGTTTACTTGTTAATGCATATAATCCGTCTTAAAACACATTGTAGAAGCCACAAAGAGAGACTGATGACTGAGCTATTTTGGCCCTTTAAACAGCTATTCAAAGAAAACACGGCCCAAAAGTGATTGAGCATAATTTCGTTATACATTATTTTGTATTACGATTAACATGCTCTATAGTAATAAATTAGATCAAAGCACTTTACAGCACGCACATGTGCACACACACACATATTGGTAATTGTATAAATTATTTTATGGTCGCATACCTTTATCACCAATTCATCTGCTTACTGTCTAAGCCACCTAACTTTAGTTCTAAATAATCCATTATTAGGTTAGTTTAGAATGGGTTTCACACACATCCATTTCTCTTTTACACTTTTATTGCTATCTTATTAAAAAAGAGGTGGATTTTATGAAGAACTTAGACCAATGCATAGACTTGTGTTTAAAAACTGTGAAAAACTATTTGTCATTAATGGGTAAAATTGCTTCTACATGTACAAGCAATAATTACATCGCTCAAACTGAAACTTCTTTTAAATAATATGTGTTTGAAATATCGACTAACTCTACAGCCTCCACACTGTAACACAATAGGACAACGAATTCCATTAGCTTCCAAATGTGAGCCGAGGTCCAACTTCTATTAGACCAATTGCGTGTAACTTTTCCAGTTAATTGTGTATTTTATTAGAAAAGTATTGCGTTATATATAGATTTAAGTACAGGCTAGATTTATATAATGGATTATGTAATATGTACTTTAGTTGTTAAAACCAGCAATTCTGGACCGACCCGGCGTCGTAACCGTCTCTCCAATACTTTCAGGGTATCATAAAACAATACTCCACGTAACGTAAGAATAAGCATCTAAAAATATTATGAGTACTAAAATCGACATTGTATGGTCGTGTCACCACAGTCATCTATGTTTACAAAACGTCCTAACAAGATTGGCTACATATCCATGTGTACATACACACCGGATGTGCGGAAGAGTGAGGCTTTCCATTAGTTAATAGCGTTGATTGCGTAGACAACATAGAAAATATTACAACGCCCTCGTAAAATTAAACCTTTTGTGTCTACGTCACTTTCTGACGTATTACGAGTAGGTACTTATCTTGATTACTTTTTGAATTCGAAAAGTAAAGCTGTCATATTATGCACGTATCATACAGAACTACAATTTTTTCCACGCCACCTGTAGGTGTTCCGCACTGTACCTATCGTGTTAGTCCCACTTGATCGCTGAACCATTGTACAAGAAACCAAATGCGATAATAATAATTAAGCAAATGCAAAATGATTAGACATATAATCTGTGTCCATTCCCATACTAAACTTAAACTCATTTTCGAATAGAATACCCCACCATGGTCGTATTGATCGTCAATTTATACACCAGGCTTTTGTAGATTAATTGATCGCGTTATAGAAAACTCATTGGAACTATTAATGGCAAAAGGAAGAGTTCGATCTGCCACAAGATGGACAGACCCCATTAAATCGTCTATGCGACTATTTCCTTATTTAACGTATACGCAGTGGCCAGAATTAAGAGTAATGGCGAGGTCCCGCAAAAACCGTAATCAATCTATCAGATGATCACGAAGATCAAAAGAAAAAAATTAATAGCAAAACATTTCATAAATGTTATAAAGCTTGCAACGACTTTGCGAAGACTGTTACCAAGATATTTGAGTCGTGTCTTTTGTCCGGCTTGTCTGATTAACAAGATGTTATCATAGTTCAATATCTTTTATTTGAACGACAGAGGTACTTACTAAGTAAATACTTAGAAAGAAACATTTTAAAATTGCACACTATTATTTTGGAATCGAAATCTAAATGTAATAATGCTAACGGCAGCTCATCAAAATACGTCCGGGGTTGTATTGTAAAAGTAACTGAATGTTTTTGTGAATAGTTACCAACCGTTTGATATATGAATATGTAAAAATACATTTTATTTGAATATGTAAAAATTTTAATGTAAACATTTGATAATTCATTTACGCCTGAATACGACAAGTAATTTTTAGTAAATACGTCAGTTCACTAAATAATGTAAGCAATACCTAACATTACTTAACGGTGTATGTGAAGAATAAAGGAAAATTCATTACAAAGTAAGCTGAGTTCCTGTGAAATTGTAAAAATTTCGCGACAAGTATCATACTAAGTATAAATTATAAGATTCCTTGATATAAAAGCCTCTCGTGTACGCGATAAGACACTGCCGCTTCCGGATTCATAATATCGTGCGTTTCCAAGTGTAAACATGGGTATTACTTCGGAAGATATGGGGAGAAACGGTTAAATACTGGTCGGTGTTGCTTTACAGGAAAATGAAAAGCACACAATATACTCTTCTGAAACAAATACAGTATAATTTCTTCTGTAAAATAGAATTTTAGTATGTGATTTCGGATTACTTGAATATTGATAGTTTATAAAGTTCTACAATACAAGCGCTACAGCCAACCCTGAGTCAATGTATGTACCATAAAAAATTAGGTCAACATTTATAGTTGCACTTCTGCGGTGTCCACGTTTTCTTGACATTATGCCAAGGTAAAAACCAATGGACACTACTAGAATAAGAACCTTCACTTAAACAATAATAGATATAACTTAAAGAATAGATATAAGAACCTTCACTTAAAGATGAAATTGACAAACTTCCGTGCGACTTTTACATGTTCTCGAGATAATTTTTTCGGAGATGACCTCATTTTCCTAATCATTTCCCCCTTTCTGTTTGTGTATTTTCCAGTGAAATCTTTAACTGAAGCTTTTCCAATATCCGTTTTGTCGTTTATAAATATTCAGTTTAATTATGAAGTATAGGTAAGTCTACCATCAAATTATATAGTACAAAACCGTTCGTTATATTAATTAAAATTCCACCTTGTAATTTCATTTTATACCTTGTTTTGAACCAATGTATTTATATATAATATAATTTTGTATGCGTATAAAACAATATGTCTTTTTTATATATTTATTTATACACAATCTATCAGACTATAATAATAAAAATGAAAGATAGTAAACTTATATCTTAGAGAAAAAATAATTTGTGCCTGGCCGCCACGCGCGTCGGAAGTGAAACTTCTTGCTTACTACGTGTAGAGACATGTTATTAACATTTTGTTTCTGTCACAAGAATCATTCGTATTGTTGTATTATAACAAGAGGGCTAGGAGCAAAAAAGAAGAAAATCAAACAAGATTAATTTAAGACGGTCCTATTTTTTCCTTTCTTTTTAACATAATTTACGAGTATATAAAAGTCTTGTACATTCGATTACGCGTGAGCAATCCACACATAGCTGGCCTTTGGAAAAATATTTCACGATTTTATGTGCGGTTGTAGGTACAAAAAGTAGCCTATGTCCTTCTCCAGTCTTCAAACTATCCACATACTAAATTTCATCACAATCGGTCAAGGAGTTCGGCATGAATAATCTACTCGCAACAACTTAAATTTTCGTAACATTCGAAAAACTGTTGCCCGAAAAGAAGTTTCCCTTCAAAAATAGTCGAAGTTTCATCATATGCCATATTAATAATTTTGATGAACGCAAAACAAAACTATTAGTAATAGCGATTATTAACAATATATATTATTAACAATAGCGATTATGTAGTTCACTTAGCAATGTACGACACAAACATGTAGGTAATTTCTATACACATATCCTTTACAGAAAGCAACTAGGCCACAGTAGCGAGAATTCCAGAACAACGTCAGTACGCGTCATAGTGTAAATCGTGGTGTAACGTGACGAACGAGTGTCGTGACGTCACGCTACCGAGGAACTCGAATCGCTATTAACGTACATCATGCTGTGGAATATGGTGTATGTTACAAATATGCACGCTTGAATACTACACGTTATTTACTCATTATTTTATATTTACATGCGGCAAATAAACTGTATGTATACATTCCGATATAATAAATACATAGTATTAAATACAATTAGGTTAGGTTAGTTATTCTTATAGGATTTTATTAAAAACATATTGTTTTTTTTTATTTATGTACATAATGAAGGTAGAACAATATAAAGCACTCAATTCTTTGCCCTTAAAATTTTATTCTGAAAACAAACGGAGTAGTTATCTTACTGTTTGCCTCAAAATTTATATTAAATTTGTAAATAGAAACAAAATTAGGGGTGAAACAGCATTTAAAATACGCCCAGAAGTTAGAAATGAAAAAAAAAACCATTTTCGCGCTTAATTTAATGACGAATCGCAAGACGAGATGCGACATGCTGAAGTTGAAAAGGATGGTGTCAGAATCGCTGTTGAAGATATATAAAATTACAACCCTAAAGCTTTTATGGGTCCGAGCTTTTATGACTCATATATATTAACCCCAAGCCGTATCAAACCGAGGTCAGAATATATCCATCCGTCTTCGCCTATAATCAAACTCCTCTGGAATCTTTGCGTTAGGTGATATAAAATACATATTTTATCTCTACGTATTATATCTCAAAGTTATTATCTGTCCTGCCCTGCATTATGTTTAGTATAGCAAATAAACAACGACATTACTCATAATTCATGTCACGCTGGTTTAGGTTTTTAATCAAAGTCGAAGTTCCAACAGTGTTAATCTACTAATGTCGGGGTAAGAATCTCTCTATAACAGTTTGTTTACTGCGGAAACAAAGCAGGTTGCCATCAAGAGCGTATTAGATGATCAACTTTAATGGAAAAAAAGGAAATCACGATGTAATAAATAAACAAAAGTAAATTAATACGATGATTTGTAGATAGAACAAGTTGCTGGTAAATATGAGTCGAAATTTCTCTTTTGTACAGACAAAACTGGTAAATATGAGTCGAAATTTCTCTTTTGTACAGACAAAACGATTTTACAGAATTGTTTAAATCGATCGATATTTTGCCGCTATTGGTTAACAAATTTTGAATATTAAAATTTACGGTTGTCAACAAAACTAAAATTGACTTTACCATTTTCCCCCATTCTTTCTATCTGGATGTGGATTTCATTAAAAATGGTCGCCTTGGACGACTTGGACATTGTTACCGACTCTCCATCATTTGTACAGACCGCTTAAGTGATTGCACTCTCTTGTAATCCCGTAGCCAAGATCGTCTTTTTTCTCTGAAAAAGAGATTTTAATACAAGCTTAAGTTCCATTATACGGGCATTAAAATTTCGTTGTCTGAACTTTCAGACATCGCAAAGAAAAAAATGTTCTCGTTTTAACATTAAAATCGTAAGACAGATTAAGATTCGTGGTGACAGTAATTTCATAGACCCTATTATTTGCAAATATGTAGTTTAGACTACATTACAACTGTGATGTTTAGATAGTAATACTGTTCTCTATTATTGTATTAAAGAGTGTATGAAATATAGCACAATCGTTAATGGATTATAAATATTAAAACGCACAGTGTTTCGCCGTAATGTGTTAGTAAAAACCTGCTCAGTATGAGAGGAGACCCATGGTAATAAAAAAAACTTTGATAATAGTTCAACAGTGATGTTTGAGGGCGTGTAACATGATTTCACGGGGTTAGGATAGTGCCACAAACTAATTGCAAGACTTATGTATGTATTATATTAGAAATTTTTTTACCGGCTTACTACGAAGATTATTGTATAGGAATAAAAAAATATGCAATTTCAAACTAATCCTTACTGATCGCATCTTTTAGTTGGACTTTATTTGCTCATGATTATTATATCATAATACTTAGATTACTTGTTTTTATGTCATCATGGTAATATGAAACATTTTTATGGTATACATAATAATAATAATATTGCTAAACATTATATAACAAAAACTAAAGGTTCATAGTTCTTTAAGTTACACAGTCTCTTTACTCACGTTTATAATATAAAATATAGGACGCGTCGCGTGGAGCCGCCGCACCGGTCGGAATTTGCAGACAATTAAGTAACGCTGTTGATGAAAGCAAGTGCCATCACTGCCCATTTACCTCGTAATAACTTTAATATACTAAGATGCGTCAGTTCAGTTTAATAACGATGAGAAAACTATCAAGCTAAGAGGAGTGGGAAAATATAAGGGGAACGTAATATCAGAAATGTGTATAATATTTTCTTTGACGCCTGTTTGATATAGAGTTTACTATTTTAAGCTTCCTACCTTCACCGCTTAAACGTTCGTGAAAATGATGATACTCGTTTTTACATCAACCTATTGCACATGCTTGTTTATTTATTTATTATTATACTATACGGATTACTTGTGTTGATACGATATAGCATAGAAGCTGGAATCTCTTGAGTTTATGACGCAATCACATCGCATTCTCCCTCCGCTTTCATCTTCTTAAACTATGCACACAGATAGCGCAAGTCATGTTCCGGAATAAAAGCAATAAAGCGTTTCATATAACAACCACATTCTTGGGGGAACCGTTAAAGGCGAAACAGGGACCGCCGTAGGATGAGTTTGTTAAAGAATATTATTGATAGTGTTCTTACGATCCACTAAAACGCACGATTCGATCGAATTTCAAGAAACTTTAGTTGTCATCGTTTATAAGAAAGTCGGATAAAGGGTTTTGTGTCGTCCTTATCTTAGTAGTCACTTATTCAAATTTAAATTGTGGAGGGATATTGTATGACCTATTTATCTATGACAATAAATTTCACAGTTCAGCATAGATTTCACAATTGTTTTGCCACAATTGAATGAAAAATGAATAGTATAGTAATGAATAGAATAGCAGTATCATCGCATTACGTCTAGTTAAATATTTTTTGAATGAGAAACTAATTATATCATTAAGAATAAAAAATAACAATTTCTGTTTACAGTTATTTATTATTACTTTAGAAACCAGCTTAAGAAAATATACTGTGGCAGATGACTCGTCAATTATCGAATTAGCGCTTGTAATCAAGTTACTCTCATCTAAGAAGACGTTGGTTCTTGTGAATGGATAATATAAGCTAATGAGGCCAGTTGTCGAGTTAGCACTGTGCGGAGTAAATAGATTTAGCGGTCGTTCTCAACAAATAAATCACAAACAAAGACAAAGATTAAATTACATCGAACTTTTTTACAAATCCACTTGTAAATTTTGTTAAGCGACGAAAACCATACTCTCTATTTAGGAATCCATACAATCTAAATAACAAAAACTGAGAACTATTTTAAAGCAAATACATCTATAAGAAATAATTGAAAATCATTGATTGTAGTATCGTAGCACAAAGTTCAGAATGCTTCCCCACAGATGCTATCCCTGCTGGGTTGTTTTAGTAATTATAAGTTCATATTTTCTGTTCACAATTGTGTACTTCTACTGTTTTTCCTACCTTGAGTAACTGTTTCGTTTTGAATTCAAACACTGTCCGAAGATGGAATTAACACGAAACATATTCAAATATTCATGTTGTATATTGTCATGTACCTAATATTAATCATAGAAATAATACAATAGGAGAAACCTGTCATGAGTACTAGTAACATTTCGCGTAGAATACTGGGGAAATCTCGTTTCTGTTCCTTACTATTTACGAAACAGCAATCTACAACAATTTAGAACACTCAAGCATAATGATTTTCGCTCCATAGTAGTCGTTAAATTAATGAATGAGTTATTAAATGTGCCGTTTGTATGAGAAAGGGCTACTTATATCGCTATGACCTATTTTAAGCTGTTCGTGTCCGAATCACTTTTATTTTAGTTAAAAATAACGTACCGTTGCGTAATGGTATTTACATGAAAGACGCACGTAAATTTTTCAATTTTAGTATTTACGTTATTTTTAAAATAGGTATAGTTGGATCGTTAAACTTTTACTCAATTTTACTTTCAACATAACTTTGTATTATAATTAATAACGAACAATCTCAGCGCGACGGCAGACTTTAATTATGTAATATGTAATATGGTTGTGATGATGTAAAACAAATCGTCGAAGACAAAAGCGAAAATAAAATTATATTATGTTATTTGTAGTCACAAATATTTATCATTAAATATGTAAACAAAAATAACTCGGAAGCCAACTCATAGACAATTTATTAGCAATTAGCCGCAAGTTCGGTAATCTGTACCTCTGATTTACGTTCGTGTCCAATTTCCGCATTCGAAAACTTATCAATGAGTTGTCAATATCAGTGTACATTTCGCCAACGCTTTTCGTGGAAGACTTGTCGCCACCGCGTCTCGTTAATAACCATCCGTTTCAACCATTTTAAACTGGCATAAATTGTTCAAAAGTACCTATAATTACGTAAAGTTTTAACGAGAAAAATTACGGCCTTACTGAAAAATTTCCACTTGAATGATCATCGTTAATTATATACGAGGAAGATCCGACTTTGCAATTGTAATCGATGTAATTAAATCTTTAATCAAAAACAAATGCTTATTTCGAGCTAGTAAGCATTCGTCGGTATGCCTCTTTGTATCCGTCCGCTACTTCCGCGTTGGAACAGTTAACGGTAAACTGTACTTCCTTGCTTAATCGGCACCCATTGCCAGCGACGTGTAGCTGACAGGCGTCACGCCCCGCCCCATCCCCTTTTGTCCTTAATCTTATTATACATTTTGCTTAATATTTCCCTGTTACTAGAATTCAAAATAACCATTAATTTTCTATACTATGTTTTACAATTGGCTACAACTCTTTTTACACCGCACTGGTGAGCACGGGGCCCTACAATCACGGAATGAAACATTCTCCACTACACTGCTAAGTGCGAATCGACAGGTTGGCGGCTAACCCTTTTATCGAATGTTTTCAAACTGCCTTTAATGCCTCAGACGAGGTTTAATGTTTGTCAACTTTGAGTAACAACCGACACAGACTACTTAACGTGTTCTCCGAAGCGACGTAGCGCTCGTGAAAATGTGCCACTTGCAATCTCCCGTCCAAGTACCGGTCGCACCCGGTGTCGGATAACTTTACAGTTTTCGTTTGCGACTTGCAACCGCGACGGATTTAGGCTTCCATTATTGGAGCATTTATTGGATTGTCAGTCGTAATAAGTTTTATATAAAACCGTAAACGTGTCGTAAACGTCAACAGACATTTAAAATGTCTATCAAACAAGTCTTGTCAAATAATCGAGTTTATTACGAAACTACGAACAATTTATATGATAAAACACGTGTTGTTTTCTTTAACAAAGATGTTTATCAGCGGATTTGTAAGCGGATAACAGCGGGCTGCAATTGTCACATACGACATGCTGTCGCGTGTGGTCATTATCGCACTACGTCCATACTGCAACACGGCAAATTACATATTCTAATTTTAAAAGAGTGCTGGGTTATCTTTTATCGTGTCTTTCTTATCTTAGCCTATAAACATACACGATAATTACACATTGAATACGAATCTAAGACAGCTGATACCATACTCAATTATTTAGCGAGCTGACGAATGATTGTAGACATGCATATTTAAATTTACTAAAGTCTATCATTCTTATGTGTGTACAAAACTTTTATATGATCAGTTTGGTAGTAAGGACGTAAAAGCGTAACAAACAAACTCACATTCGCATAGTAATATTAGGATTTCTATAATTTGTTTTGTATAGTTCTCCAAGCGAAGAGTAATTTTCGCTTATTCGTCTATACATTTAGCCAGATCCCCATTCCCAAGATGTGTGCTTGACGGCCGCCACTCCATTCTGTCTGTAACCTTATATTGAAGTACAAATAAGATTTTCCGCCTTCGACCTTCTATTAAACTCCCGTTAAAGCTCCGGTATCCTTTCGTTATACGAATAGTAATTGGACTTGGAGCACACCAAATATTTTGCAACAATAAAGGAAATTACATTACCGTTTTACGTTCCTTTATTTCATCATCAAAATAAGTTTCTATTGTACATTAATATACTGTAGCATAAGCTCTGGCTAATTATTACTTTTTTTATTAGAGATAATATTAGTATTATTTATTACATTAACGAATACGATAAACTAAATAAATGTATACCACTAATGGATGGATGGACCTTTTATTCCGTGGAACAAAACACTTTACCTTCTCAAAGCGTTTGTAACAAAGAGAAAGTAAAGCAGTCGTCACGTAGCCGAACGTGTTTAATTCAACTGCCCTAGACCGAGACCCGACTAACGAGCCACGCTTCCGCTAAGTACTCGCATTAAAGCGAATGGTTTAAGGTTGTATTTTGTTCCGTTATTAAATATGTCGAGAATGAATAGTGTCTTATTATATTTGAGACTTAAATTTGAGTGTGATTCTCAATAATCTATATAAGTGCCACCGTACGAAATATTTTGAATGAACAAAACAAATTTACAACTCTACAATATAAGGCGTGCTTTGTACATTACAATGGCGAAAGAAATATCGTCAGGAAACTTATAGAAATTAAACTTTACTTAATGTGAATGAAGTTCGCCAACCTCCCTGGAGCCGCGTGGCGCTCTATGACCGTAATTAATCCATCGCATTTTGAATGTGGACTCGTGTTCAACAGCGAAACCATATACAATTAAAGCCCTAAAATCTTCAACTCTAAGCGTACATCTACATTATGATTGATTTATATTCATACATTATTATTATTACCATCAAATCTTCTTTGTCAGATAAATATCAGTAAGAATAAATGAAGAATTAATTTTTTTCTTTTGGATTATAAAATTTGATTTCTGTATGGCATCCATTATCAATTATTTATATTAGTAAGTCATTGTTATTGTGCACTTCGCTTTGCTTATTGCTGTTAAGATATAAAATACTTGGGCGTTGTATATTTACTATTTGTTTACTTAACTGACAAGAAAAAGTAAAGCAGTCTCCCCCTATTCGATAGTGGATCGTATTTATTTCGAGTGTGTTAGACGGAAGTGCGACTAACGAGGCATGTCTCTACTGCTGACACCACACGCGACACTTCAACCTCTGTCTTGTTTTTGATACTCGTTTTTTCCCCTATTAATATATTTTAATTCAACGTGGGATATTTATGGATTATGCAAAAAAATGTACAAGGCCAACGAGGGAAAGGCTGAAATAGCGTGTGCTTGTGTTCATATCTTATGGAAAAAAGTAAAATAATAATTAACATTTTCAATTCAACAAATAATACAATTTTACATAGATAGACTATGATTGTAAATGTAAGTATAAAGATTAACAAATAATTTCAAATCGTAACTACGAATAATCAGATGCACATTTACATAAAGTTGTGCATGAAAATATTGTCTATAATTTGTCCTGTTATGTCGAATACTTAATATGTATAACAGATTTTAATGTGGAAAGGAGTGTTTACGTATTTTTGTTGACGGATGTTTGCAAGGAAAACTAACTGCGAAAGCAGAACACAACATATACCGCGAACCTCCTCCTAACCCTCTCCTAACCCAAAAGAAATGAAATGAGTAAAGTGAGCGTATATTTCTGAGTAGGTACATTTACTCTCACAGCGAATGAACTGTGCGAAGGCTTTCAAGCCCATTTGAGGAACTCACAAATCCTGGACGAATAACGCTACTCTCATCATAGCCGCTTCGCTGAGCCTCTGTATTATTGTACATACAAAACTAGTTCAATGTGTAAGCATGAATGATTATTATGATTTGTGAGAAAAATAGTTTGTGTACAGAATTTCAAAACTGCTGTATATATTATACATATTTCAGCATATTAACGTTTTATTATTTTTATGTCTGGATCATGTAAGATAATAAAATTAAATCCTCATCAAGAGCTGATCTGAGAAATGACAAATAGAATAATTAGTGCCAACAGTTGATCGTTCTTTCGAGATAACGTCTCGTTGTTATGTATTTTCGCAGTCGTCTTAAACAACTTATTAACATTAAGCCGAACACTTTTTTATGCTTGTAAATATACAACTGTTTATCTTCACTACCTTCTATTATAATCATACAAAGCTTTTGATAACCATAAAGTCGGAAACATTCTGAGTGTTTCAGTAGCATTTTAGGTGCATAATTTAGTAATTCATAACATTGTGTCTTACTCAGCGTGTAAATACCATTTATAATTCACACTACACTAAGGTTTATAAATTCTAGTAAATATGCTTTGCACACTTCATATCTTTATGAAAAGCCTTCATACACAAAGGTCTTAGTGAAAACGCCAACGTATATAAATAAGACTGTTGAATGCCTGTGTTATGGTAACCGTAAATATTTTTATTACACCCTGACACGGGCGAAACACATGTGCTGCACACAAATGTTTGTCTTGGGTAGGAATCAAACCGCGAGCTTCTGCTTTGCAGTCAGGGTCACTAACCACTGGACCACGAGGCCAGTCAAATATGATCGCATAACGTACATAGACTACGTATAAAAGTTTGTTTCAACAAATAAATAAAGTTGTATTCAGTCTTTGAAATCATGTTCATATTAAAAACTGTCTCGCAACATTCATGTTGATGTTATAGTGTCATATTATGTACAAAATATGAATATACCCATATCAAATTCAGAATGGTACATACAAATGTCGTAAAGCTGTTCGGAAGGAGCAACCTATATCACATCTGGACGTTTACCTTATTTTATAACAAGCAAAAAACATTTTTCTTTGTTTCAGATGAAACATTCCGGACCTAAAACAAAGAACAACCTGTACCTGGAAACTTGCACAACAAAGTTACTCTGAATGTCCAGTTAAGTTATTCCCTAGGTGCTTAGTTTGGAACACCAAATTAAAAATTAATGTGCCTGTAGAACAAAGTAGGTGTAATTATATTAGGAACAAGTATAAAGTGTGTTTTTCATTGCTCTAGCGTCCGAAACGATAATAAGGGACATTGTTTATAGAAGGTATTCATTGAATAACCATATAACGCTTAGTATAAATAATACTCATATATCAAACATTGAATAGAAGTAGTCGGTGGTAATATTATTACTTGAAAGTACATAGCTTAACATTGCTATTAACTTAAGCTAAATGAAATGGTGAAGATTTAATTTAGTAGACACGGTAATAACAGTGAATAATACGAGTTTGAGCAAGGGAACAGCCACGATGCTGCCGGTGCCACAGGATCGTATGTCGGGCCGGCGAAGCAGCTCCATAGTGAGCCGCACGCTGCTCGGCCGCCGAGCTTCCGTCTACGTCACCAGCAACCATCAAGATCCTGCCAAGGTAAACGTGGGCCTTTACTAATCCATTTGTCTATAACCTTTATAACATAAAAGTAATAAACGGCAAACTGAATGTCGAATGGCATTTTTCACCAGTCAACCTAGGGTGGTTAAGGAGAGTTTGTGGCATGTGTCACAGGTCAATAGAAGCAAAATGCATAATTAAGTATGCAACCAAAACTATGCAACCAAAAATCGTAACAATGATAAACTTTGTAAAAAAATCATAACTGTAAATAGACAGAAACAAAATTTTCTCTTTGAAGATTGAAGAATATATTTACATACATATACTTTAATATGACAACGAGTTGGCATTTCTGAGACGAACTTTTAATTCAATTTTTATAATATTTTATGTATAATTAATTATACATATATTTATAATCATAAAATTGTATAACCACAGTTCCACGAATGAATAAGGATATATGTATAAAACCTAATAATATGTGTTAGTGTGTTAAATAATATCAATTAACTTTACATAATAATGCCTTTTAAAAATATATCCCTACTAAGAGCTCAATATACAATCAAGAACTATTCGAAAACTGAACTGGATACAAACGTGTCTTAAAGCTTTACAACGACGCAAAATCCATTAAACTTAGACAATGGTTAAGAGCTATGTGTACACGAGTTAACTTAATGTGTTGTTCAATTTGCTTACTAGCAACGTGTAAACAAATCTTGCTATCTTGTGTAAGATCCTTCATAAGGGTAAAAGCTTTGGGACAAAGATTATGATCATTATATACGTAATACCCTTAAACAATTGTACAATCGATAAATTAAAATCATCACAGCTGGACCCTATAGAACTCTCGAGTTTGGTAACCGCTGTTGAGAATTGTCGTTATAAATCAATAACGAATTTATAAGATGAGATGTTGCGATAGTAACATTACGGTTATAAATCTAAGGCTTTAGAGAGAACTGAACCTTTAATACTAAATCAGATTAAAAGAAGTCCTTAAAAATAAAAAATGTGATTCCTTTGGTAATGAATAAGCCTTCCACATTATAATATTTCTTTAAAATTTAAGTGGTCGTAATGTTGCCCTTAAAAATAGGAAGTCTTATAAAAATATATTCTTTATTTACGGCAACGAAGTATAACTTCTTACGTACGTATATGAACACATACATCCGTCTTCTGCCAAGGAAACATTGACATTAGAAAATAGACATGTAAGCTTGAGTCTGCTTTGTTTGTTAATATTATATATAACTTATAGATAAAATAAAACCAGTATTTCGTTGTATAAGTGAGCTGACATTTGTATTATGAGTATTCGAATAAAATCCTGTTCAACATCCTATTACAAAGTAAAAGCCCGTGCAGTTATTTGCGGGACCCCTTTAAATATTTATTTCAATCCAACGAGATTGCGGCTACAATTGAGAATTTTAAAATTGAAACGAATTGGCAAACAGCTTTTAAGGCAGCTTTCAGGTAGACAAAGCCAACCTGTTCTTTTAAAATGGCAGGTACGCATTCTGAATTATGTGCCAATCGAAATAAATAATTCCTTTAATTTATACGCCGTAAAAAGCAAAATATGGACTGATATAATAATTATGTAAAATCTTTAAATGTACCCATATTGGTGTAAATAAACGTTAATAATACTTGTTATAAAAGTGACGGAAATCAGCGTAACGTTCATGAGTGTTTCTATAAAGTATGTTCTCTAAGGTTAATGACCCTTAAGCCACGTGAAGCCTGCCAACATGCAATTGGCCAACGTGACCTTAACCCTTGTCATTCTCAAGAGCGATCCGTATCCAAGAACGAAAAAATAAAAAGGCTGATGATACTATCTCATTTGGAAAATTGTATTTCCTAATTTATCTGTATATCTTTTTTATTGACAAATCTGCTTGACTTGGGTTTAACTATGATCTCATCGGATGGTTAGTAAGGTGCAACTCCCTTTGTGTTTTGTACAAAAGTAATAAAGTATGTACATATAATAATTGTTAATGAGCCCCGAATAGCATTGACGCGCTCGGACTTAGTACCACTTCCACAGGAATACAAAAAGAATGACCATAGACATATATATATATATATATATATATATATATATATACGTTATATTTTTTGTAATAGACGTAACATAACAGACAGGTAGATAGCCCGCATGATAGTAAATGATCACCGCTGCCTTAAGACATCTGGAACATCAAAGGAGTTACCGATGCGTTGTCTGCCTGGACCTTTTACTGCTATGCATATTGACAAATCAAGCACAAACGCTGCATTAATGACGTGAGGATCAAGGTATCTGCGACTGATTAGCCTATAATAGTCGGATCCTCCGTAAGACGTGCTAAGCCTACCGTTACGTACATAACCTATAATTATTCATTAATATCACATTGTCTCTGTATTCTGTTGTTAAATTATTTGGTAATAATAATCGATTTAATATCGTGGTAACATTATTTTCTTTTATGTAAATGTATTGTTTTTTTATGTAATCATAACTGTTCTGTTTATTTCAGTCTCGTCATTTCTTAAAATAGGTGCCGAATGTACATAGTACATTCCCGCTGTAGTACTCCGTATTGCCATGTGTTACGCGCTGGTATATTTTGGCAATACAATAATATTACTGAGCCGTAACCATACTTTTCGTGTTAAATTTACGATCGGTATACATAAATCATGGGTAAAGTGTAAACGACCGGCTTCTGAAGATCAGCGAAATCGTAAACTAATTTTCCCGTTAAAACGTCAATGGAACAAACGATTCCTTTCATGTATAGAAAATGTTACGTTAATACCACGAAAAGTATTTTTTTCTAGGAATACATACTAGGTGCCTGCTATGGAAGTGCCTACACAATGTGCTTTTGCAATGTACATTATAGCAAATTTTGTTAGCGGTTTAAATAAAGCGTTATTAGAATTATTATTTCAACGTTACAGTTGCCAGCTTGTCATCTACAACTTCGTATTGTACGCGGTCCATTTGCGGAATTAATAGCCCTCCCTTTGTGATGAATTATTAAAACCTCGTAATGTATATTAAATTGCGACGAGTACTGCAAATTGGAATTGAATTGAATAGCATCATTCACTGATTCAAATGTAATAAAATTTCGTGCACCGTAAAAATTCTGTTACCTCTAGCTGTATAGAAAACCAGGGCGCCATTCTTTTTGTTTAACACAAGACACGGAATGCGAAATGGCGACGCGCCGAGAGTGAAGCCCTTTGTTATTTCGGATTAACTTTTTAGAGGAGAGTTTTTATTGTGATCTTCTTCTAAAAGAAACCATAACGCTAGTGAACCTTTAAGTCCTAAGAATTCGACAAAATATGAGATAAGATATTATTTTAAGAGGCAAAGAAAACATTCTCATTGTGTTTTTTTTATTCACTTTAAAAGCAGAGCGATCACCAGAGAGATGGAAGCAATTGAACATACTGCGCCAACAGGAAATATAAACATCACATAACTGTTATGGGACAAGTTGACTAACTTTAACTGAAACGGTACCTATGTCAACCTTCATAAACTAAACAAGTAGCGAGAAGTGATATACATATATTATTAAGTTGCAAACTGAAACTTTGTAATTAGATATGACTACTAGGCTTAAGCTGGCCCTTTGTAGCCTAGCTTTTGGTTCAACAATACAGATTAATAAGTAAGTAAATTAATTAATTTAACACATATGTAATCATAAGTAGTGCATTAGTGTTTGATGAGAACGGGCTAAGCTAGAGTAATTTGACGTATATTAAGACTGCAAACTCTATTAATAATAATAAATATAATATTAGTCTGCATCACTGAAACTTCTACTGTTATAACAACTGCAACTGCAGTTGTTTTCTTGAACGTAAAATATATTATGAACGATAATTAACTTACGAAAACCAAGATTGTTATCGAGAGAATTTTCTACAAAAGTCATCTTACAGTTTTCGATTGATCAAATATTTTTCTACGGTTACATTGTTTGAACACTCGACGTGAACACTTCCGATTCACTTTGTTCACAAGAGATATCTTTTATATGGCCTTCTTATTATAAAATGTACAGACAGTATATTGCTGAAATATTAAAAATGATAGGACACGGCATGTTAACTTAGTTGTGTATAAAAGTACATATATGTACTACCTTATCGTCTTTATATATACTTAGATATGCAAACGTTTCGTTTAGTACGTTTTTCTTCTCTGATGTCAACCGATTTTCCTTTACTTTTTTTTTGTTTGGTACGGGCTTTAATGTTGTCAATGACAACAATTTGAGACACAATTTTATCAAAATATGGAAACTAATGTTTATTAAATTAAATTTTATGGTCGAATTTCAATCACCGGGCGAACTCTACTATCAATAAATTAGTATCAATAGACTAAATGTGAACTCAGTTAAATTACTACCATTACATTAAAAAATCATTCTTGTTATTAATCTCTTAATACAATGTAAGCAAATATTCATCTTCTAAACGCAATTACGTATAATATCGTATATAAATACGTATTTATTTCGATACAAAATAAAGCACATGAAAAAAATTACGACAAATATTTTAAATTTACCATAAGTTTTAAACAGTAACCGTGAATTGCAAAGCTTCACAACAATTGATAGCAAATTCAATTGTTCCCGAAAAATAAGGTACCTCCCTTTGGGTCCTGACCTGACAGGAGCTGATTTCGTGTACCCTTGGAGATTTCGGAGTCAACAGAAATGGTCTCGTATATTTGATTTCACAAAATAATTTGCACTCCAAAACAGAAATTGTAATGATGCATTTAAAAGAGGATACTTTATTTGCAAATACACTTCATTCTTCAACGATTTTTTCCTTCTCAAAATCGAACATAATTTTATCCCTTAAATAAATTTATAAATAATAAATAAATAAATTTTATCCCTTTATAACAGTGAAACGAGGAGCTGTGAATAAAGCAATGGATAAAAATAAAGACTATTGTGGTTTCCCAACCGCTATAATCGCACGGACTCCTGTTCTAAGGTCATTTTAAGTTCAAGCTTAATATAATAACTACTCTAGGTCAGCATCTGTCGATCCTTCACTTAAGGTACCCTTAGAGATTTCAAAGCCAGCAGAGGCAGTGGCTAGTATACATTTTTCCATTTTCCTACCTTAAAGTGTCTTCTGCAACATCTATTGAAAGAAACACTAATCGTGTTTGCTAGTTTTGAAAGGTTAGTGTAAACTTAACAAACTCTGTGTTACAAAAAGGAAACATTCATCTTGTAATTATGTATAAAGGATTCAATGAAGGTTTTTAAACGATCGGAAATATCTGTCTTCTCTATTTCTGCTTCGGGGATGTTTATTTTTCCGTCACTAGAATCCGTTAAGCATAGTACTCTTAAAAGGTATATCCCTAACTGAAGTACGTACAAAAATAGAACCGGAGGAACGCCGCTGCTCTTGTCTTTTATTTGCCCTTTCAGCAAGTTAATATTGTCTCAGTCCCATTGCTACCTCCGGAAAACATAACCGCTGAATGACTGTCTCTAAAAGGGTACGTCCGACTAATTGTCAACAAAGATAGTTCCCATCGCACTTTGAAGATATTTACGTTAAAACTAACTGCATTTTTAAAATTGATTCTTCTAATGGATATTAGGCCTTTTAAAATACCTATAGATTACACTAAATTCGGACTTACTTATGACGTCTTTAACTTCGATTAAGCCACGATAATGCTAACTTCGATTAAGCCTCGATGATGATACGATTTTTTACAGGTAGGTTTTTAACAAATGATACTGAAAGGCATTTAAATTATCTGCATCACAAAGCTGCGTCTGGAGGCTTGTGATATGGTTTTTAAATATGAAAACATGTGAAATTACAATATGGCAGCATAGAAAAACAAATGTATACAAAAATTTATATTATGTGTATAATATAAATAATAGTAAGTACCTCAGCATATTATGCATATAGCTAGGGATTAATGGCTGATGCTCGTTATTTAGTCAATGCGTTTTCTTTATTTATTTTTATCAATTATAATATTTGATGATGATGAAAAAAACCTTTTTGTGCATTAAACTGTATTGATAGCGAACAGTTTATTGATATTCCATCAGTCTAATGTAACCAGATTAAACGTTAAAAAAGGTCTACAGGTACCTCATAACAACAGATTATCACCAAATTTTGTGTCTCGAAATATGATCTCCCCACTTTATGTTCGGTGCACAGATTTCGTGCCGCGAATGGGGAAAGTAGAGAGCAGTATCAACGTTATATAATTCAGAACGTCCCCGGGGTGGCTTCACGTTTCTGTGTACATTATTAAACCCTCCCGAATGCCTCAAACTTGTTTAACCATTCATGCTCTACACTCTTTGAGAACCATACATTATAGCTATTTGGAGTGCTTTATTTCAATGTATTCACGTATCGATTTTATGACTATTTATATGGTGTAATAGATTGTTTATATAGAATATTTGATCGTTTATGTAAAGTTCTTTTCCACGTGTATTTTATATAGGTATTCAAAGACTTCACTTATTCATAGATCAAAGCCAAGGATGCCATTGAATTAGCGAAATTCAAAGAAACATTTTACGATCACCATTCAGTACCACTTTACAAAATCCTTAAAAGGAAAGTTATTTTATAACATATGTACAGATATCTGAAATCTTTTATGTTATAAGTCTTAATGCCCGAGGCGCGTGTCCAAGGGCCTTTTTCCTGTCACATAGGTTTGCGTCCGCGTGCGGTACTCGTCCGCATGTACGTCACACGCCTACTATCGTTTTACAAATGCTTTTCCTGTCACGCGTGCGAGACGCACGCGGGTTGCGAACAGCATCTATGAAATGACACAGTGACAGGAAAAAGGCCTTAAGAAATAAAAACAATATACAAATTAGAAATGGTTACTAAAACTTGGACACATCTGGATATTCTAGAACCGTACATAATATCGACTTAAATTAACACTAAATACATAATATGTTACATATTCATTTATGCGTTTCAAAACACTGCTTCTCCGAATCGTCCGCTCGTAAAGTTTGATTTCGGAATTTGGCCAATCGTTCTAACAAATTAAACTGTCGAAATCCGCAATTCGAGCGAGATGTCACGACCGGGCTCAGCGAAGCTTGTCGACTCTTCGACTGATTCCACTTAATTCGCAGGTCACACTACGTTATCATGTCAGGAATGTTCTTATTTTGTTACTAATATTTATATTATAGCAGCATTAATATCGTATCTATGAATAATAACCAAAATTTAATTTGGTATTATATCTTATAACATTCAAATGTATTTCTGATTTAAAATAATGTTTACGTATTCATAGATTATATTTCTAGATATTATTTCATATGGCAGTACATTATTATTATTGTTTTTCAACCAAATTCTAGTAACGCATCTACATACTTAAGTCTATCTATACTAAATTGTGCATCCGTGACGATTTCCCACATTTTTTTTCTACATTTCTCTTCTGACAGCTAAGCTTAAGGGAAAGGGTTTCCACTCTCTTGTTGAAATACGACTTTGTTAGAATTACACGATATAAGAAAACATGGAATTCTAATCATTTACTTTTACTTTAGAATTTAGATACAAAAGCCTCATGCATGACGCATGAACAACGGCGAGAGGAAGGAAATTTATTTTTTAGTGTTTTCAAGAAAAACTTAATAGATGAATTAATAAAGTAATCCCTTCCTTAAATTTAAAAGATAACAGTTCACGTCTTAAATATTTTTAATGTAAATCTATTGAAAAAATTTTTTTTAATCATCGTACCATAAGTAAAAAGGTCTTTCTACAATATTGCATGATCACCACGTTCGACAAACGGTGAAAAATCTATACACATTAACAGCATATTCAGCAAAACGACACGGTACCGAAGAAATAGCTCGATAACATAATTATGCAGGTTCCTCCGCGTCAACAGCATTTACCGGCGGATGATGGATGGTTGCGATCACTTGGCAGCCCGGTGCGACTGCTAAGTAGTCTCGCACCTACCGTACAAGATACTGGGGCACTGCCACTGGCACTGCCTTAAAATATAAATAAAATAAAACCTATACGATTTTTGTAAAATTCAATCTGTATGTGTGTGTAGAAGAACAGTCTACGAAGCTACGATTAATAAAGAGTTTAATAAACTGGAAATTGATCACATTTAAGACTTTTTGACGTTTACTAAGCGCTTATCGACAACATCATTTTTATAGACTTTCGTTAACCTGTGTTTTCATTTTATTCTCCCGTCTGTAACTCGTCACTAAAATTCAATGCAATATGTCAAGTTCTATAGCGTTTAACCGATAGAAATGAAAATTAGTTAACTTAAACATTTAACCAGAGACAATTTTTTTACGCCATGCACGTTGTTTTAACTCATCGCAAGATAGCGCTGCAACATAAGTGGGTTGTTCTTTCTTAGGAAAATAGATTGGTGCTTTTTATCACGGACCATGCGAAGGAAGTACATAGCTAGTAGAAATTAGTACTAGTGTATTGCCATGTATTATACAGTAAAATTGTGTTGGCTGTAATACATATAAAGTAAAGACTGAACATCATCTTTCATCTTTATTCCGATGATTCAATTCAGACTTTCAGTGTACTTAAAATGTATTTGTAGTATGAACTATATTTACTTTTATATACACTTATTAGTCAATTCAATAGTGAATTGTAGTAATGCCTTCCGCAACCTTTTACCATCTCCCAAGGGTTGACTGGCAGAGAATCCCATGAAGCATTAAATGCGGCCTTTGTAATCCTATAAATCGCTATCAATTGTAAAATAATTAAATTACAAGATATCATCGTTGTACTCGCACTATAGATTCCTAACAAACAGCCTCTGTGGTTTACCTCCTGCCGCCAATATTGGCAGCTAGAAAATTTACCTCCTAATTCCCGATGATTTGTTGGACCAAATACCTACCTACATTTTCCGCTCTATAAAATATCAGAGGTATTTGTTGAAGTTGACTTTGCAGTCTCGTATTAAATGAAAATGTAGTTTTAAATGTCAGCTTAAGAAATACGAGTAACGCTGGAAGCTGGAAGTGACTATTCTAAATATAAACAGTGAAACAGAAATCATAATACAGTCACTTCACCTAGAGTCATCTAATATCAATAGTATCATACACTTCAATTAAAATAAGACAAATTTGTAAATTTGAACGTTATCTTGAAAGTAATTTAATTCAGCAATATACCAGACATTACGGGAACAATTGTAGAAAATGGAATTGCTGTATTCGTATCTTATAACCTATAAATAAATGTCTTTAATAACATATTTATTCCTAGAGAATATATTAGAATAGTGATATTATACAACAAAAGTTATTGCCGTTATTTGATATACAATTTATGAAAAAAATAATATGTAAGGAATTATAAACATCAAATATACATAAAAATTGGAAAATGAAATACACGTGCGCTAATACACACTGTATACGCCCCAGTACTGAGCAATGGATTCTTGGTACAACTGAAGCCTGAAAAAAATTAAATCATACTGCAGTAATCTACGTAAATTTTTGACATAAAATGAATTTCAATTCAGCCATATTGCGGTCCTAACAATACAAAATACTCTCGTCCAAATAGAAGATATTCGAAATTGAAATTGCATATGCATGGCATATGATCCACGGAACGGAACGGAAAACGATTATTTTCCAGTTTCCATATTCAAACACGGACTATCGCTTAAACGCAAAACATTTTGTCGGATATATTAAAATGATTATTATTGAATTTCAAAGTTGTTTTAATGGTATCATGAAGTGTTAAGTTTTGATGTACTCAATTATAGGTCAGTAAGTAACATAAAAAATATAACAATACCCCACTAACTTTATTGACCATCTTAACGACCTCTTCGATATTTAGTACTCCCCCCACAGAATACTAGCAGCCCTTGGAGTGGGCAAATGCCCGCGTTGAAAATCTTTGATCTAAAGCGATCCAACAATACAACTCAATAGCATCGCACTCTGTACAAGATGGTCTCTATAACGATAAACGTCGTCTATCTATGTCGATAACATGTCATTGCTCTGTTGATGACTAAGTCACTTAGTATTGATAGTATTCTATAATGGATACGATCAAAAGCTTGGGCTTATCTTACATTAACTATATTTAATATTGAATTCTCGTTTTTCTACTACTATGAGAAGTCTAGAACTTTAACTTTAACTTGGTACGAACGCAGATTAGTAAAGGAGCTGGATACTGGAAGAACAGTAAATAATTAATACGTAACATCACGCCTGTAATCCCCTTAAGGGTTAGGCAGAGGAGTGTAGTACACCCCCACAATTCACCAGTTACGTTTAAGTCCC
>DWDX01000222.1:0-32291 GCA_018245675.1 Agara michaeli | reverse complement strand
TATTAGTATGTGCAAATACGTAATTAAACTTATTTATATATACAACAATAATGTTTTAACGTAACGTAACAAAACGCGTGTAATCCTCTAAGAGGTAGGCAGAGGAGTGTAGTACACCCCCACATTTCACCAGTTACCAGTCAATAATGTTTTAAATTTCATATTTACATTGTAATGGTTACAAATATCTATTATTATGTTGAGTCAAATAACGTCAAAAATTCTACTTACGTAAGAATATTCAAACGGGCATTCAAAAGGTTAGGTTTGGTTGTACATATATACCGAGACGTTTTCCTCGTTTATTAAACTGGTTAGGACAAAATCAAATACCTGAATATATTTGGATCATTTATTAAGACCTTCCAGGAAGCATGAATGTTTAATAATGTATAATTTAAATTTAAAAATGATTAATTGTTTTCATTTTAATTTAAATAACTTGCAATCCTCGATACTTAAGGCTTGATAACATTTTCTGATAATTTACATATTTAGACTTATTTCAGTTTACAACGTCACAGGTTTGGATTCATTATTGAACAGGTCACGTACGATATTGACATCGTAGAAAGCTAAGAACAATATGGCGATAAGTCGTATCTTACTAATAAATTTTGCTTCACGACTATACTAGTTGACCTTATCGATACATATATTATATGTATAGTGACTTGGAATTGCCGTACCTAGAGGCTGTATATACCAAGCAGCTACATAGTTATACGCTACGCGTATAGTTGTGCATGCATTGTCGCAAGTGAAAGGAAATATCTTGAAGGATCCTTGACTCTTGCGCGCCTACTCGCCGTCGCGTCATCGACTCTACCTTTGCTTTGATGTGGTTCAGATACGCGCATCTTAGTTTTTATTAACTAACAACATTTGATTGTTTTTAATGTACCTTCTCACACTGCTTAGGAAATAAACGCGAATTATTTTTTCAGTCATATATTTCTTCATTGCTATACATAGCTACATTATGAAAACATCTTAATGGCCTTCAAAGTGTATAATTAACTAATTAGATAACGTAATTTATTATTATACATTGTATTTATATTATTTAGAATAGTTTAAGTCATTTACATTTCATTAGGTTTTTAAAATATACCTACTAATTGTAAAATTGTGGAGCGACAATATTAAAAGCATCGCGACTTAAAAAATTTGTAAATCGTGACGAATATAAATAGTAAGATAGGGCATCTACTTCACTACCCATTATTCAACCCACTAAAGACGAAGACGAAAAATATCTAGGTCAAGTATCCGGGTCGTATATGCACGCAACAACTGCATATTGCTAAGAAGCTAGCAATCGATAGTTTAAATGTTAAATCTTCGGAACTATTACGTAATGAATAACACATTGCGTGAAAGTATAGTCGGTTAGACCATCAAATAATCAGTTAACATATGCAATGACAAGAAATTTTATTTAACTTTTCTTCTACATCGTAAGTTACGCAGATATCCACTAACACATTAATGTCTTATTTTAGCCATTTTTTTTGTAAAACCTAAATATAATCTCAAATAACTATTAATGACAATTCTCATATTTTCTGTCATATCGCTAGTAGTAAAAACATACGAATAGATACTGAACTAGCTGTGGGCACAATATATCAGGTCTGCTAAAAAAATAGTTATAATAATACCGACTGGGCCTGATGGTCCTTCGGTTACCAACCCTGACTGCGAAATGGGTATTGTAGGTACAATTCCTAATTAGGACCCATATTTGCGTGATGAGCACGAGCATTTACTTTGTCTCAGGGCGCCAAATTTTCAGTATAGGGATGAGTTTCAGAATTCATATTACATAATTATTGGTTATCGGTTACCACAGTACTATTTAAGTCAGGATTACATGACAATGTGCGAAATGTTACAAGATATTATTATTACCGGTATGTAGGTTTCTCTATTAAATTTGTTATATAACTTTTTGCCAAATATGATATGACCATTTATATCATTGATCTCCTATTACTGCAAGTCGCGTTAAGCGGCTTCTTCCAATAAGAAAAAAGTAGACGTAGGTGTGTTTCTGTGTACCAAATTGACACTTGGTCAATTAAATGTTTATTATGTTCAAGTTCAATAGCCATTTTCAAGAATTTTTTTCGATTTTCATTAATGAAATAAGCGTTTAAATGAGCATTTTACGTTAGTTTACGCAGAGATGATGAAAAGCTTTTTGCACATATTATGTTTGAAATAGAGCAGGTCATCGCGGGAATCTAAATTTTCAAATACGTCGATTAAAAATTATCATTTACAATTACCTATAGTTGATGTAACCGACGCCAATAAATATAAAATAAGTATATAAATTGACGGATATAAGGATGTGTAAATTAATTTTAATTTAATGTCTTCTGAATATTAAATAATTTAATTATGTTAAACGGATTAATAATAATAGATTCTACTTCGTTCACGTCATAATTATTCACTTATGTTTATCCATTGTGTCTCACGTGTTGGTAACTGTGATTCTTTCAGAAGAGAGATTATTATGTGTTTTAAACATATGGGTCATTTACAGAGCAGGTACGCCCACTCTACGTCTTCACAGCTTCTGTACTCTTCACACGCGTGATTTAAGAATAAGGTACAATGACATGGAGTAGGTACATGATTGGAGAATGCATCGAGGGACTTGGGGTTTTAATAAGGAGGCAGCAGACGAAGCTCGAATTTTACAGATGTCCTGTATTTATTCTTATTTGTGTTAAAAACACAGAATATTTGGTGCAACCCATCCTGCAGTATTATAATAGTAACTACTTATGATATTCAAGTTAGATAACTACTGAAAAAGAAAAAAAAATCTTAATGTAATAATTTATTGTTATTGTTAATATCGGGGTTAGGGTCTCGGGTTTTGAATTCCAAGTTTGTTTTTCAACCTTAACATACATTTAAAGTGGTAATCAGATACTCCTGTATTATAACGTGCACTTAATACTCATATGAGGACTTCGTCAGCATTTATGTAACTAGAGATATGTGGCATTATTTACGTAGAAGCATATTTATAAAAATTGCATAAATCGGATAATGAACTTAAAAGTTAAGGAACATACATATATAACTAACGTCAGTAGAATTACGTTTTGTAAGGATTCGAATTATCGATGAAAGAAGTATTCAGGTATTAAAACAATCCAGCTACCAAAACAGTTTATTTATGATTTTAATATTCATTTGCACTTGTAAGTTGGAATGTGGTTATGTAACGTCAGATGCCTAAAACACGTTCAATCCGCGAATAATATATTATGTGGATAAAGTATAATACATACATATTATAATAAAGCTCGCAGGCATTTACAAAACATGTCGGAGGGTCAAATGGCGTTCGGTGGCACGCCGCCCGCCCGCCACCGCCTCACCGCCGCCGCCCGCCACGGGCCAGCCGCCAGAGCCTCAGCACCCGTAACTTACATAACCCGGATATTGCCCCAAGGCCATATTTCCTATGAGAAACGTAATATAAAATTACAGAAAAATTGTTTTTCTTGAAATTGTCGTTAACAATTATTTATCTATAATATTTTATTCTTTTAAAAATAAGCATTACGTTTGCCAATTTTAATCAGAATACATCTATATTCTTATGTACTTACTCGTAAGCATCTTGAGCGTCCCTGCCAGCCTTCGCCCTTTCGCCATTTATACACAGTTGTGCAAATATTCATACACCAGTGAAAATAATTTTTATTATTATGAGTAAATAATATACTTACTAACTTTAATAACCTCATAAGAAACTAACACACTAAAAACACTCTTGAAGGTGAGCTGCAAGCTCGCTTCTATGCCTCTCTATGTTTCTATATCTCTGTATATCTATTTTAATAAACACTTCTCCACTTTCTATATATAACCATGTACTAGTTATAAGTTTCATGTTAAACAAAATACTTAATTATAAACTAGACAGTACTTACGACTTTGTTCCCGTTACTTATCTATTTAAACAATGACAAGTTAACTCGATAACATGATTGATCACCTTTACTTTCGATTCGGCGCTAAACAGCAATGAAAAATACCCTCCAGCAGATGAGTGTTCCGGCAAAATCAGTTCCGCCATTTGAGAATTCGTTTAAACAAACTTAAAGTTTATAACATATTAACTTAAAGTTTATAACAGCCTCTATTAGAAATTCACAGACAGACACTTCATATTACTTATATGTAAACATAGCTAAACATTTGAAATGTGTAAGTCAATAACGGTAAAACCACTTAGTACCGTTAATCTTCACAGTGAAATTATTGTCACAAAGAATTGAATAAGTATTGCATACTGAATAAAATCTAATATCTAGCTGAATAAACTACTAGTAATTATAATACTTATATAACGACCATAAATTCCAAATGAAATATTAATTTATTATAAACAAACTTAATATATGCTTAACTTAAAATTAAACTTGTATTTTGTTACTATAAATCTGTCGTATTTTGTTCTCATGTTAAAATAATTATGTAAATGAAAATTACAGTTTCGGATCTTCTCTCTGCCTTTTAGTGACATTGACATAAATTAAAAAACAGGTCTGAGGATTTCAATGATTATCGAAAGTGAGACTCACGCGATACGATAAATGAGGAAAAGATTATGAGCAAAATTTTGTAGTAGAAATATAGGTTATATCTTATTACTTAATATTACGCAATGTTATGGTAACACATTTTTTTTGCAGAAACAAAAGAATTATATAAAATCGGATACGACCTCTTATACCTACATCCAAGAATTACGATTTAAAAAAAAATGCATTGTTTTTCTGACACTTCGACTGCAGTGACTGAAGCGCCAAAAGAGATTATTTATAATAATTTTATAATTACCAACAGATACTTATTCAATGCCTAAGTAACCCCTGAGTTCCGTTCTAATATATGTAAACGTAATCCTATTTGAATGTCTCATTTATTAAATTTATGTCACGTATATTAATCAACTAGCTTTTGCCCGCGGCTTTTCCCGCGCAGAAATAGAATCGCCAAAAATCAATAAATGCATCAACTTTTTTATTAATCAAGAGCGTTAATCGAAAATGTCACGTCCAAACTAATGAATTTTCATACAATGTTTCTACCCCTACTTTAATCCCTTTTTACTCCCTTAATGGTGGAATTTCCGAAAATCTTAGTGCTCACCAACACTATAAAAGGATGCATGGTGCAAAATTTCAAGTTTCTAATCCTTGTGGTTTGGGCTGTGCGTTGATATGTCAGACAATCAATCAACCAATCAATCAGTAATTAAATCAGTTTGTCTTTAATTATTTATATACATAGTAAGTAATAACAATTTCATAGACGATTTCGACACAGGACCGCCACGCCGCGATTGTTGTTGAAAAATCGCTCACGCTAACGATACCAACTGAAGCTCTTTGACTTTTTCATTTATTTATTAGAAGCAGGAAACGTTGAAGTGTCAAGTGGTACTGCAGTCCATATTCATTTATGGTATATCCTATTTCAAATAAAAGTAGAAATATTTTTAACATTGATCACAGACACGTTGCTAACCCTGAGGACTCCGAACACCTTAGTCTAGCGGACCGCCCGATATAACCTTCGAACTGGAACATAGCAATGCCGACACTGCTGGTTGACCACAGAAAGAATTATAATTTTAAAGTAAAACTTTTGATTAGTTGAAAAATCCTTTTAAAGATTGCATCTATTACTCTATATACATCTAATTATGTATAACTGTAGATAACAGATAGTGACATTGTTGATTGCCTTTTTAAATATATGTAAGTATACCTACCATAAATAGTTCTACAAGCTAACCTTGAGAAATAGACAAGTTATGCAAGATTTAACAGCATAACCATTTAAATGTTAATTTCCTATTTCGTGACTACATGATAATAGGTGAGATTTCACTCGTGCTTTCAATGATTTTAAGTAACTCAAAAAGTTATATCCATCGTCACACTAAAAGAGTGGATACCAGCTAACTAAGTTAGCTAGATTGTTTATTATTTTATTATCTATTTCTTAAGAGAAATATAAGAGCACTTCGTACAACAGCTAATTCAAGGTTTCAAGGTATTCATTAAAGTATAGTCATTAAAAATTTCACTTGTAATAATTAGCTAAAAAGCTAATTATAATTATAATTTTCTACATTGATACCAGGAACGTCATCGTACGGTTATTAAAAGCTGCGGCGATGGCGTGGTAAGTTACATCGTCAGGAGGCAGAGTGCGCACAGGACGGGCGGAGTATCTCGGCTGGTGTCGAGTACGACCAGCCTGGTTATATAAATAGGTGAAGAGGGGCAGCAGACACCTTTTGCACTTTCTTGTGGAGCGCGAGGCAGCGGCCAGTCTTCGCCGAGCGCCATGGCTCGACACGCGTACCTGTGTTTGGGGGTACTGTTGCTCGCCTGTCTAGGTGAGTACCGATAAATTTTCTTAGACCGTTTTATATACCATGTTTAAAATGTGAACTATTATAAAAATAAAATTATTGTAATAAAGATATTTATGAATTCTGAAAATGATTAACAATAAAATTAAATATTGGGAATATGTTTTAGCAATAAAAATATGTATTCCCCATTTCATTGATCTATTATTAATATAAATCTATTATTAATATCAGATTATTGTAAGGTTTTCATTATACGGTTTTTATTTATACGGTAATAAATAATTTAATAGTAGGTAGGTACTGATATTTTTAATTTTTTTTGGTGATCGATAAGTGGCCGATAAATTAGCGTTTAACGCCAAACGGACTGTGGCAGCTAAAATAAACGTATGCACGTAAAATGAGCTCAAATGCGACAAAGAAAGAACACCGGTTTATTACCTACGTGGCTTGCGTTGACCTCGATTTCTTTTCAACGTTTTAACTTTCAATGCCGTCGTTAAGTTGTTGGCAGAAATCTATACTTGGATATTATATAGCGTTGTGTCTACCGTTTATTATATTTTTAATTTATTATTTATTTGAACACTGTAAGTTCACTTTACTCTTACTTATGATGAGTAATGTACGGAACCGCATTCGACTCCGAAATGAAACAGCACGGCATTCCACCTCCCGCATGTGGTAATCGTTGCTTACGTTAGCTTGTGTTACCCAATAAGCATATTAAGTTGGTGTAATAAATACGGCTTGTAATCTTGGATTCTAACCGAAGCTTACGTTTTTTAATAACGAAGTCTAGGACTATAATAGAATGTTTATTATAAATCATCATCAACATGAATTTGTAAAATATTATGAATTCTAAATAATTATATTACAAATATATTATGAAACGTCGGGGAATTGCATTGCTTAATGTTTTTGCTGTTTTGTAGTGAGAGGCGAGATCAGAGTTAAACGACAGGAAGAAGACGATGGAGGAGATGAAGCAACCCCGGAACAGCTGTGCGATGGTCGTCCCGCTGATGAGTATTTCCGGCTTACCACCGAAGGCGATTGCCGTGATGTTGTCAGGTTAGTTTTATGATACGGTTTATATAAAATTGTTACGTACATGTTTTTGAAATTTGAATTGTTAACGAAAATGTATACATTTATATTATATACAAATTTTATTCAGCTGTGATAATGCCATTCTCTATAACTGAATTATTTATCATTATATGCGTCGTTGATATGCAAGAACTTGATATTCTACCCGGTGAATGGAACGGCCGACATCGTGCCTTGAATATTAGTCACAACGCCACTTAGTTCGTAGAATAATTTACTTCGACGTATTCTGGTAAATTCCTACTAAACTTACTTCCTTTCAGCCGCACCTTTAGGTACATTACTAACCAAGACCTTTGTTTATAAAACTTTAAGGTTTGTTGTCTAAACTTATCTTTGTTATACGAGTATCTATGACTACACATAGTTTTTTATTCTATTATTGTATTTAACATATAAAATGTAATGAAATATCCACTCACTTTTTAAATTGAGTAAAGTTTTTAATTGGAATTATTTGTTGATCAATTTAATTTCCCAAACTATTCAAAGTAATAAGCGATGCAATAAATACAAAATTGTGACGACCAAATTCTAAATATACCTACCA
The DNA here is from genome assembly GCA_018245675.1 of Agara michaeli. Lineage (NCBI taxonomy): Eukaryota > Metazoa > Arthropoda > Insecta > Lepidoptera > Hesperiidae > Agara > Agara michaeli. The sequence goes on along the minus strand of DWDX01000222.1, from coordinate 24,198 downwards.
ATGAGTTATATTAAAAGCTGTTATTTATAGCGGAAAGTATGAAATATACTGATTATATAGTCATGTTATATAAATCTTGTATGCTGAAAGCACGGCTGAATATGTACAGGTGCGACAAAGGAGGTGAAAATGGCGTGACCAGGCTCGCATCTGTGCGCTGCCCCGTCGGACTGGCCTTTGATATCGACCGTCAAACCTGTGATTGGAAAACACATGTTAAGAATTGCGATAAAATAGAAAGTAAGTTCTGACGACGAAAGGGAGTGGTCGTACGAAGGGCTAGCTTCCGCATCGGTCTACGGTCTATGCTCATTTCCTGATCGTAACGCTCTATAAAAGTTAGCCTTTTGTATCTCCACTTCCTGTTTTTACCTGTTTTATTTAATATGTAATTTCTTATCGACGCAGGTGCACTAGGTCAGGTCTTAAACAGATCACTTGCCCGTCCGGACTGGCTTTCGATCTCGATAAACAAACCTGTGACTGGAAGGGTAAAGTGGCCAACTGTGACAAACTCGAGAGTAAGTGCCGACAAAGAAGCTATTGGCGCGTAGCGAGCAATCGAGCTTGGGTGAAGGGGCCGCGTCGCACTGTAGATTTGGTGTATTGCATGAGGCCCCAAGCTTAGGAAAAGTCGGGTTCTAGGACCGACCCAATAGTTACGCCTAACATTCTTCACACACAATTTGTTAAAATTAAAGTTGAATTTATGAAGTAATCATAACGTATTATAATATGCCGTGCCGTACCTATTTGTTTCTGTGTACGTTTTTATTGATTTTCGGAATTGTATCTGAAGATATGTTATGGTTTAATACTACTTACTGTTGAATAGTTTAGCTACAAACGATCTAATGGAATGAAGAAAAGGACAGACACGCCTAAGCACAGCAAATACTACCGAAAGAATATTCTTCTTTCTAAGAAACGCATAATGATCATATTGCCATAAGCATAATGATAATAGACACACAAAGAACAACCACACATGAATACGGGCTCTATCTGAATTAAAAATACCTTGACTTCATTTTTCTATTCTAAATAAGCTGAAGCTTAATACATAACCAATTTAACAATTAGTAGATACTGATTTCACTAGTTTCTCTTTAAGCTTTTCATCTCACTAACATGATTGCGCACCTACTAATTTTTCTTACCATGGACATTTGAATGAGGTAAAAAATAAAATTGTAAATAAACAATAATACAATGCATTTTAGCAATAATCTGTATAATACACTGCGGCTTTATTGGTTCATTAAGAGATAAGCGTTAATAAACGATCTATGCTTTTTAACTTGAATATTTTAAACTGCAGCTTCGAAAATAGTAGTAGTTTTTTGACCTTTATGCTCAATGTCCTTATAGCAAAAACTTTCGAAGCCGCCGTTTAATATTGAAGGCAGAAAATGTTGACAATACTTACGTATAATGATTAAATACTGATTTCCAATCAAATGTATTCATCCTTTGATATTAACTAGCAGTCTCCCTCATGAAACTCACGAATTTATTTGGATAATTATGTACTGAACTTGAAAATAACTTATCATCTTTTGGACTTCCATAAATGCTCTCCTTTATTTTCTTATTATCACTTAAAAGTAAAATTGTCTTACGTGGTTTTAATGTATTCTATGACTAATTCATGAGGCACTTGGCTATACTTCCTCATTTTCGTGTTTTTTCAAAGTACTTTTTCACTATTAATTTTGTCTATCTTTAACTGTTATCCTTAACTGTTCATACTTTCATGCTTTGCCGAATCTTTTCCCTCTTATATCTTCTGAGGTCAACTTTTCAGACACTGCGACATATAGATATTATAAACACACTTCAACGCAGAAATGTGGTAACTCAATGTAGCCAACTTTCATTTCCAAATATTAAAAATGAATTCACTTTTCAGAGCCAAGAAAAATATTACCCATATTAAAAACAGATGAGCCAATTTGCTCTGAAGGCAAACTGGCTTGTGGAAGTGGGGACTGCATAGAAAAAGAATTGTTTTGTAACGGAAAGCCAGACTGCAAAGACGAGTCAGACGAAAATGCTTGCAGTAAGTATTAGTAACAAATAAAAACGCTTAATTTAAATAATTATTATTTATAGACAAACCACTCTTTCTTACTTACAAAAGTCAGTTTTAACGTTATCAAAGAGTACATTTTAAACTAAATATAAGCATAAATCAACACTTTCGAAATTCGAAATTGTTATTTAGATGTGACTTATTTTTGCAGCGGTTGACGTTGATCCAAACAGAGCACCCGATTGTGATCCCAGTCAGTGCACACTGCCCGATTGCTTCTGCTCGGCCGATGGAACACGTATCCCTGGAGGCATTGAGCCTAATCAAGTACCTCAGATGATTACTATAACTTTCAACGGCGCAGTTAACGTAGACAATATTGACCTTTACGATCAAATTTTCAATGGTAACCGCCATAATCCAAATGGTTGCCAAATCCGCGGCACATTCTTTGTTTCCCATAAATATACTAACTATGCAGCTCTTCAAGAACTACACCGTAAAGGTCACGAAATTGCAGTATTTTCAATTACACACAAAGATGACCCACTCTATTGGACAAGTGGAACCTATGATGACTGGTTAGCTGAAATGGCCGGTGCGCGTTTAATAGTCGAACGTTTTGCAAACATTACGGATGCTTCAATTATTGGGGTTCGAGCACCATACTTACGAGTCGGAGGAAATAAGCAATTTGAGATGATGGCCGATCAATACTTTGTATATGATGCCTCCATTACGGCTCCACTTAACCGTGTACCGATTTGGCCTTATACATTGTATTTCAGAATGCCACACAAGTGCAATGGTAATGCCCATAACTGTCCATCCAGGAGTCATCCCGTGTGGGAAATGGTAATGAATGAATTGGATAGAAGAGATGACCCAACATTCGACGAATCTCTACCGGGTTGTCACGTGGTTGATTCTTGTTCTAATATCCAAACCGGGGAACAGTTCGCCCGTCTTCTGCGTCACAACTTCAACCGTCACTACTCTACCAACCGTGCTCCTCTGGGTCTCCATTTCCACGCTTCGTGGCTGAAATCTAAGAAAGAATTCCGTGATGAATTGATTAAATTCATCGAAGAAATGTTGGAGAAAAATGACGTGTACTTTACCTCATTAATTCAAGTCATACAATGGATGCAGAATCCAACAGAATTATCGTCCTTAAGAGATTTTCAAGAATGGAAGCAAGAGAAGTGTGACGTGAAGGGTCAACCTTTCTGTTCCTTGCCCAACGCATGTCCATTAACAACTCGAGAGTTACCTGGAGAAACACTACGTTTATTCACTTGTATGGAATGCCCCAACAATTACCCTTGGATTTTAGATCCAACTGGAGAGGGATTCAACGTTAAGAAGTGATCTCTTTAAGTTAAATTATAAGACTGTACACATGTAAATAATACTCAATATTGTTAATAAATACAATTTATAGTGAATCCTGTGGCAGGAACCCGCGTCAACTAAATAGTTATCTAATTTACATCACTGTGTATTTAAATTTACATTTAAAACTCTCTGTTGACGTTCGACGCGCACTGTTGTGTCAATTCTTCTGCAAATCTAGGTATATACTTAATGGTTCAATAAGTAATTTAGGTTGTTACAAACTTATGGACAATAAAACGTTTTATTGGATCTGTTTGCTTATTTATTTCTCATTCGCAATCACTAAATTTCACCCTTCATTTGAGCAACAGCACTCTTTACTACATGCATTCAGTTCTAATATTAGTTTCTAAACATGTCACTGTTACTTCCAATTAAACAAGTTCCTTAAGGCAATCTGAAAAATCTAAGAGAATCAATTGGTACAAAGTTATAGCATTATGTACATATATTAGATACACATACATTTATAAATACCGTCAGCCTACAGGTCTTACTTTCAAACCTTATTCTTTAATTCTATTAAATTCATAATTGAAATTTGTGAATCATTTTTCATTGTACTGAAGAAAGGTAAATAGAAAAACAATAAATGAAGAGTGAGAATAGCGAAACATTTGCAAGTGATAGATATCACACCAAATGATGTAAGACACTCCAATCAAAGATGTTTATACTTACTCGTATATTAAAAAGAGGTACACCGTTTCCGCGTAACGCACTTACCAACGCAGATCCGAATCTTCAGATGATTACGAAACTTGGACAGTAAGTTCATTTTTTGGCCTAGGAAAGCAATGAAAGAGGATTTTAGTGTTAATTGAACAAGAAAATTTTGACTAAGACTGTAATAAGAATAATCTCATTTATCAAAAACATTCCTTTCAGGTCCAGAATAAGTTTCACTTTTTCTAGTGAAAAAACCTTTATGTTTATAGACTTTATGATTATTATTAAGCACACATACGAAATTTGAGGACTCCGGGGTCTCCGTACCTAAAATATCGATATCCTCCAGCGCCGCCCTCTTATTGGCCTGATCACGGGACTTCATCCTTTTCCGAGTCCTTACGACGGTGTGTGGAAGCACACACCCTCGTCCTTCCCGGGGTCACTGACTAGACGGTCAAAGCTCCTACTCTGACCGCCCTCAACCCTGACAGCTCCTTTTAGCCGTCTCTTACGACAGGCAGGAGATACCGTAGCTGTATTCTGGTCCCGAGCTACAGGGACTCTTTATTCCCTAGACATGCAATAAGAATGAATTTATAAAAGTGTCCAATATTAAGTTTTATATAAGTTATAGAAAAATAATAGTGCAATATTTTAATTATGGTATTAGTGTTATTGACAAAATACGTAACAAAATATAGATTATCAAACTGTTGCATTATGAAAGGCAAAGTATCGACACCTACGGCGCGTGGCGCGTGATTCGCGATATTGCCTTGTGCAACGATTACTAACCGTATTGTCCTAGTTGGTTAGAAAACGTATAAATACCTGCAATTTCTACATATCAAATTAAAAATAATCAGACTTAAAACTAACGACATGGTTATAAAGTATATTTTTTTATCGTAACGTCACGCCTGTAATCCCCTAAGGGGTAGGCAGGTAGGTAGGAGGTGTAGTACACCCCCACATTTCACCAGTTATATTTAAGTCCCTCAATGGAATAGGTGGTGAGCCTATTGCCATGCACCGGGCTCACATCCAGACTCTGGGTCACTACTAGATGTTCTAAATTAGAAAAATCCAACAGTACCCAGCCCGGGATTTGAAACCAGGACCTCCCGATCGGCAGGCGTGCTAGCAACCGCCTGACCAACGAGGCATTTAAGTAATTAATGATAGGTTATCTATATTAGTGGAATATGAAAATAAAAGCAGCTTTTTCTATTATTATCTTGTGAATTATTTATTAGAAAATAAACTAATTAATATGCTTGTGCAGTATTTGCAGAAGAATTTACTTGTGACTTCACTTGTTTTCGTAATGGCGTAGATGTAAACCGAGTCCAAAAATTAAAGTAAAACACAGTAGAAAGAGAGCCCACATGCAGATAATTTATGCATCGATTTTTCTAATGGGGGCAAAATTGAAAATGGTTTATAATAAAGTAAGTCCAAATGCGCAAACCACAAAAGACCGGCGGGCTGCAAGTTGAGTATAGATGTGCTAGAGTATTCCTTTAAATAAAATAGGAACAGTTTTAATCTTGATTGATTGCTAGGCGAATATCATATTTAACTGGATTCGCAAACCTAATTTTGTTTTTATTATTTTATATATAAAAATGGTTACTGCGAGTTAACTTGAGCCGTAGTATCTGCGATATTACGCGGTCTGCGATAAGCAAATTAATAATAGTAGTTATCTAAGAGACGTATGGGGTGCACCTCGTTCAATATAAAGAAATCAAACTTCTGATAAAGATTTCATTTTTTTATTTTAATCATTTGTCATATTTAATATCTACAATACAATTTATCAATACAGCAATGCAAATGAAAAAGACAATACATGTAATAAATTATTTTATCACATTCAGCATATGACTTAATTTTTAAAACTTAAATATTCTAAAGGGAGAACTGAAATGTGATACTAACATCAACAGATTCACATCTTGAATTTTTGCTATAGAAAATTCTTCAATATCATTCAATAAAATGGGATCGCTTCTATTCACTTATACTTATAAAACTTATGACTAAATGTTACGAATAATAGTAATAAAAGAGGTAAATGAAATATGGATCCAGTGATCTTCGGATTATACTAACGGTTTTGCAACTTGCAGGAGATCTTTATATCAAAAGTTGATACATACTTCTAATTTCATGTAATACGATAAATACATAAAACGTTGATTGATTGAACTAAAATAAGTTTATAAAAAGATGTCACATGTCAAAAATCTTTATCAAATGTTGTCTGCCGGCGACGACTTCATAGATAAAATAAATATTTAAGAGTAAAATAACCCTATGACTTAACAATGTAAGTTATCATCAATTACAGGCCAATTTATACGTGGAGTATCCAGTCTTCTGGTATAAAATATACATAAAGTAAAATAAAAATATATGCTTAAGCTACACTTATTCTCATGATTAACATTGGATACAGAAACTTTATACACTTATAACGTTTCCACTATAATTAACGAATTCCTCCTTCAGACCTAGTGAATGAGAACCAGAGATGTAATGTTACTAAAGTACTATGTGAATTCTCTTTTGAAAATCGCTTCTTTTGTATTGGTACACTCCTGTAATTTCTTCTTTTCACTAGAACGTTTTAGTGTCCCTAAGAATAATGTCACATATACCTACTGCCAATATAGATGGGTACATTACGGCATTAGGCCCAATGGATTAAATGTTACCTACTGTTAAAACTACAGTTTGTAAAAGCCTCTTTTTCATGATACGCTTTATATTATACATAAACATTTATTTTCAATATTTAAAAATAAACTTGTCAAAAGTCAAATCGAATTTAGTTTAATTTCCAATTGAATTCAGTTTTAATGTTCAAGTATGATTTCAGAGCTGAAATTAGTCAATAATAGTAGTTAAAAATGTTTTGTTGTATTATAATAACTGTTGATTTACTTTCTGTAAATGTAAGGCAGTGGGACGATAGTTAAGAATTCATCTAATATTTACTGAAATTTCAATGATTAGCAGCAGCATCTGTTGATTGTCTTCCTGAACTAGATCTTAACTCACGTCTTGGACCAACAGGCATTTCGTCAGAAGACTTACGTCCTTTTTTCCTGTTACCTCTTCTTCCACCATCCGATAATGTTGCTTCACCGATGTTGGCATCGTCCAAACCAGAATCATCTTTAGACTCAATACCAGCATTACTGGAACAATCTATAATTTGTAAATTTTCTGGACCAGCTTGTACCTCTATATTGGGGCTATTGATTCGATGTTGTGATTTTTCTTCTCTGTCTCTATCAGTGGTGGTTAAGACTAGTGGGGAAGCAGACTCTGTGGATCGACTGATTTCAAAATCACTGGCTTTCATACCAGTTTTAATAACCGTGGAAGGAGCTATCAAATCTTCCAAATCCATTTCTCCCGTATTTGTTGATGGATCTGATTGTTTATCAATATTTGACATCATTTCAGAAGTTAAACTTTCTTTAACTTTTTTTGAATTAGATTGCATAGCCAAGTTTTCTGGCTCACTGTTGATTTCATCGATAGTTCTTTTGAGTGAGGAATTAGTGGTTAAGTCTTCACTAGTCATTCTCGATATGTAGTCAGTGCCTTTACTTAGTTTGTCATATTCTTTTTCTGAATCTTTTGCTTTCTTAGCTTCTTGAGAACTAACAAGACTTGCACTTAAGGCTCCCGATGCCATTTGCTCTAATAACATTTTACTGATGTCAATATCCTTTTTGTCTCCTTTTAATAGTTTTTCTTGAACTGCAGCAAATTCAGGTGGCACTTGAGGTCTTGAATCATAGTGCATTTTCTTTTTATCTACTTTTGACAAATCTGTAGCTGTATTCTCAGTACCTTCAAAATCTCGCGATCTTCTATCTGCTTTAATATTAGAATCATAACCTAGAGATTGCTTCGAAAGCGATTCCAATAAATATGGATCAGGTGGTAGTAATATTTGAGGCAAGTGACTTTGACGATCAGACACTTTTTGCTGTCTGGAAGATGTTGAATTAGTAACAACAGTTGAAGATCTAGGTGTCGATGTTTTAGTGTTACTACGAGAACTGTGGCTATGTAACGTGGTACCACTGGAACTAGCAGCCAAATTGCTAGTTAGTAGCCCTAAAGCGTCGTAAGCTGATGACATACCAGAATGAACTCCAAAAGGATTTAGCCCACTAAGGCCTAATTGCGGGTATAACATGTTAGGATTAGGGAACATAAAAGGAAATTGTGAATTGGCTGCTTTGGAACCAGATGTTGCTCCAGAATCAGATGGTTTTCTTGTTTTAGATTTATTATCTGCTCCTGTACTACCGCCACTAAGACTATTTATATCAAGAGAAGAAATACCAGGTAGCCCTAACCCAGCTAGATTGGCGAAGATGTTTCCTCCAGTCATATTACCCAACAAATTAGGCATACTACTAAATGAATTTAGCAATGGATTATTCTTTGGATCAAAACTACTCAAACTAGACAGCAACTTTTGATCAAATCCTGTGAAATTAGATAACGTGGCAGCCAAAGTTTTTGGATCAAAAGCATTCAAACTAGAGAGGCTTGCTAGAAGAGCAGGGTTTAGACCCGCTAAATTTTGGCTCATATGTGGATTTGACGATAATACATTAGCTGATGGTGTGTCAAGAGTAGGTGGCCGCCCTTTTTTACGTTCTGTCATATTACTAGTGGACTGCATAGGAGAATGCCTCTGGCTACGAACATCTTGAGGCAATTTAACGTGCTCTTTAATACCTTCTGTCCACTTTGAGTCAATATCGTACATCGGGTTTTCAGCTATCCACTGAGCTAAATGTTTCAGTTGAGGTGCTTTGTGGCCTATAATTCTTTTACCGGTAACACGGTGAACTACTGGAACATGTTCATCAGGTGCAAGTCTCGGTGTTATACCTCGTCTCCGAGAGTCCATTGTAGTTTGCTCTGCAAGCCACTTATTCACTTTTGCTTCATGAGAGTATGATTTAATTGGCATTGAAGACGACGAGCCCTTTGAACCTTTATTTTGTTCAAGAGTTTGTTGCAGAAATGATGAAAGTTCCTTAGAAGAAGCATGAGGAGATGGAACATTTGTGACAGTCACCGAGAACGGTTTTTGAACAGGCATTGTGTTAGAAGTGCTAGGAGCAACAGCAGGTGTTACGGTCACTTCAGGAAGTATGGATGAATTTCTACTGCGGGGAGTTTCCTGAGGAGCCAAAGAAGTAGGACTCCTTCCTTTGGCAGCTGACAATCCTAAGACAATCTCATCCAATTTCTTTCTTTTCTTCTCTTTTCCAATAATCTGTTCTGGTGCCGGCTGTGAATAAGTACAAATGTGTTAAATTAAAAACGTATTCCATAAAGAAAGATATTTTAAAAATAAAGTATTTCTGTGGACGTTACGAACTTACCACATTCTTCCTCTTCATTAGTCTAGATAGAGTGTCGTCAAGTCTGCTTCTAGAAGGGGCGGGGGAAACGGCAGTGTCCGTTACGTGTGGCACAGGAGGCGCTGGCGAGGCGTGAGGAGTTCGGCGGCCCATGGAAAAGTCTTGAGCCTCGCTAAGATCAAGGGGAGCAGATAAGTCAACGGGTGCGAGACCTGCGGAAGGCGCAGGCGAAGCGGCGGGTGCCGGAGAGGGCGCAGGTCGCTGATGTGCAGGCGGCGGCGCCGGCGTGGAGCGTCGCGATCCCGAATCACTAGATGCGTCGTCCCGCTCGGACCGGTGTGCTTCGCGCGCGCTCACGTGTGCAGAGTGGGCGGCCTGTGGTGAGGACAGCAGGGCGTGGAGCTTTGCGCGCTCCGTCTCTACGTCAATAGCGATGTGGCGTTTCTGTGTAGGCTTGCGCTCCTCAGACGCATCTTGCTGGGATGAGGTTCCCTCAACTGGTTTCGATGTCGAGGTGGCGGGCCACTCACAGTTTTGTACAGCGTGTGCGATATGATGCAGTCTGGTTTCCAGAGCGCGTTCTGAGAACCACTGTTTTGGTGAAAGAGTTTCTTCGATTCGGCCCAACTTGGCTAATGTCTCTAGTTCAGAAAGAGCATCAGTGTCTTCATCGTTGTCACGATCGCAAGTGTTTGAGGTGCGTTTACTACGTCGCAATGACATCCGTGTTTCATTAGCTTCCGTTGATTTTTCATCTTCATCTGATGATACCTTTTGCAACTCAGCTTTTGATGCATACTTAGCATACCATTTACTTGCACATTCAGCGAATGGCAATTTGGCGTCACAAAAGAGCTTATTGTATGTATCTCCTAATCCATGTCTGAAATGATGAGTAATTAAGAATTAGTCAAACATGCAATTACAACTACATATTAACAATTTCACCGCCACCACTAGAATAACGATTATGTAACTATACTAATATAATAAGTCGAAGCATATTTTCTTGTTCCTACGTGCAAGTCTGGAATAATCAGTCAACTTTGAAAAGTTATTTTTGCATTTGATAGTCTAATTTTCAGGAATACTATAGACTGGGTAGTACGACGCTACGTTTCTTTATCAGGAGTGAAATAAGGGATGTCAGTTTATATGGAATTTAGTTATGTAGAAATGTAAACATTGGTATGGTATATTGTTGGTATATGGTTGCTTGCAACTAAAAATTTACTATGTAACCTTCTAAAGCAGTATTCCACTCAAGTGTAATATTGATTTAGTTTTAATGTTACTAATATTTATTTGTCCCAATATATAAAAGCAGTAAAATTGTTTGTACCTACTACTATTTCTTAGTGTGTTCTTGATTTTTTATACATTTTGATCTTCCTTTCTTCCGCTTTTACCACAATTTTTGATTATTCCAATTTCGTGATCCCAAGGTGAATTTGTGTCTAAACTAGATTGGCGCTATTTATAACTACTACCTAAATTTTTTGCGAATGTCGCTACAATACACCCTGGGTGTCAGGTTGTCAATAACTTACTTGCATACTCCTAGTACCAATTGTTTGTCATGTCTTGCGGGCTGCCACCACGGCGGGGTGTCAAGAGAGCGCTCGCAAAGCGCTAGACGAGCGTCTAGTGCTGGATGTGGCGCTACTTCTTCGCGTAATACTCGCAATAAATCGATTCTGAAATATGTTATTCATATATTTGCAAAATCTTTAAGTTCATATCATAAAACAATGAATCCCAAAAACTTTCAAAGCCTATATAGGGGCGATATAGTCCACTTTGAAAAAGACTGACCTGTAACTCCCAAGTGGTTTTAACAGTATGACCGCTGAACCTATGTATACCCTAAAATGTTTGTTGTACATAAAATTTGTGCTTCTGTGTAAAGGATGCCTCAAATAGGAATAATTAATTATTACCATCTGATCTTTGACTACCTAATACTAACTGCATTGATCCAGTTATTAACAGCCCTATTCCTGCATTCCTGTCATCAATGAATGCTAACTAAGTTCTATAAAAAAATACACCTGAATGAAGTAATTGACACTAAGTCCTATTCCTAGAGCTCTGTTCAAAATAGAATGGAAATTCCCAGGAGCTGTGGGAGCCACTTTTAACAGTTGTCTACTTACTTGCTATTCTCTTTGTTTAAAAAAGTCCTTTTTTCTTACTATGCTCAGATTCAATTAGATATGCGCTCAACATAAATGAAATAGAAAAGTAAAAATCTGTTATAATCAGTCCAAAGCTATCAGGCATGATATTTAATGATAGAAATTATAGTATTTTTACCTCTCTAATGTTGCTATAGCTCTTTCTTCGCCTATTGGTTCAGCTTTTAAATCAGCACGAGTGGGAAGTTCTGCTTCTCCAACAGCTAGCCCACACTGACGTTTGCACATTGCCATGAACGCTTTCAGGTAATCCGTAAGGGCATCATCACTTTTTGAATCCAGACGGGCCAATGTTCTAAAACGACTCCAGCGAAGACTTTTCGTAGCTGGATCAAATTCGACACCGTATGATGCCACAGTCCGACGAAATGCTTCCTCATCAGCGCGGGTCCAGCGCCATTGAGATACTTCATCTCTAGCAAGTTGATCCATACGCTCTCGACGCTCCATCTATTAAAAGCAAACCATTGATATAAATTTAGAGGGAAGAACAAATTATAATAATGCATTGTATGGAAATGTATTAATATGTTTTTATATAATAAAATATATTAATATGTTTTTTAATTTCTCAATAATAAGTACATTATGAAATTTCAATAAGCCTTTCACTTATTAATAGATTTATGCTTAAAAGTGGTGTAGTATGTAAATGATGAAGGTTTAATGCAAAATGGCCAGTTTATGTTGACAAACACACATTAAGGCTGTTTAAAATGTGAAAGCTATTTAAACTCTATTTATGGCGAGACTGTCCCTTTCAATACTTCTTAAAAAAGTTTGTAATGGTACCCTTTCTATCTCTCGCTAGCGATTTAGCCTTTAAAACATACAATAATTTCAGAATTCCACATTGAAGTTTAATTTTACTTATGTAAATATAAAATAATGGTGGGTACCAAGTAGTTCATTAATATTCGGTATTAATGTGTCATTGGTCGTGGTCTAGAACACAAGAAAATATATATATATATATATCTGGTTTCACCTTAGCTCTCTGCTGCATCTTTAACTCCTCACGCTTGTAGTTGCGCTGGTAGGCAGTGATGAGGCGGCGCAGGCGCGTGTTGAGGTCCTGCATGGAGGGCCACAGATGCGTGGCGCCCGCGCGCTCGTCGTCGGCGCGCGGCGACGCGGTAGGTGACGTGGCGCCCGCACCGCTTGACACCTCGTCCGTGCAGTCTTCGTCACCCACTACGCTGCCTCGCACCTTCCGCTCTTCGCTCCTAGTTTAAAATTCATTAGTCACCGAAAGCTTTCTTAAAAGTATAATTTTAAAGCATACAAAATTACATTATTTGACTATATATCGTTATTGACTGACAATAATAATACATATGAATAATTTATAATGTACTAAATTTACCTACACTTATTGTTAGCCAAATTAACATTCAATTTCGAATTCGATGTCAATAGAAATACGTACATAATTGTAAATATGAAACGAATCTCATACAAAAACTTATATATCCTTGTTACCGAACAACAAAGTCATTAACAACGCAAATATTGTTCACCTACACTATAAATATTATTTTTTCGATTAAGGAAATTAATATGTAGAACTCACTTGATATCTGTGCATTCGGCATCATCTGGTGGCCCAAGTTTATCCACGTAGCATAGTTGCGGATCTGACCGCATGGCTAAATAATTTTCATATCCGTGAATATATGTTCCCACTAACAATGAAACATCACATTCGGTGTCCCACCACATTCGTGGAGGCGCGCTGTCCACACCCCGAGGCACACGCATCCCTAAGGTGCTAAAAAATCAACATCAATATTAAGTATCTCATGGTATTCATTGTCCTAATTACCATAATTTTTGGTATCTTGGTCGAATAACCAAGTTACCAAAAATTATTAGTTACACTTATTATAACATTTTCATATATTCATATTGTTTCATTCTTTCTTTTAGAACTTTTAAATTTTAATTTACATTCACCTGGCATGTGTTCCATTTTCAATTTGTGCAGCATAATCACCAATCACTTCATGTTTTATGTAATACATCATTCTGACTCGTAACAATACTCTGAAATGATTAATAAGAAATAACAAAATATAATACTCATTTAATATTGTGTGTGTTTTTTATTCACTCTATTACACGACACCTGACAATGGGTAAGGAAGTTACATGAACATCCTCACAAACACTATGGAACAGTATTGTGAAATGTTTTTCAGAAATCCATTTGATACACACAAAGACCTGAGATTGATATCCACAGCCCGGATTGATATCATAAAAAGATTTTCTGTCTACATATAAAGCATTCAGATATTCTAACTTACTTATTAGCATGTCTGAACAAATGCTTTTTATAGCTGCTTTCTAAATACAGTTCACAGTCATATTTCTCTATTGAACTCCAATGATTTGTATCCTCCCACTTTTGTGGATCATTTGGCTTAGGCAAGTCCTTGAGTCTATTCTTCTTTTTAGCATTTCTTCCCCGAGGAACAGGATTGTGAAGGCCACTATGATTTCTAGATATCGTTACTTCACCATTTTCACAAGGTTCAATAAGATCCCAGATGAAGTTACGAATTTTTTCATCGCCTTTGTAATGCCGCAAACAATATAAAACCTAAAAGTATACAAATTTGTTAATCAACAATGCACAATTAAGATACTCAATATTTAAGAACCATTAACTACTTCAGAAATTGTGAAAGTTAACTCAGTGAAAGTCAAAACTTTCTCGGTATTAGCATGGCAAGTCATCATAAAAAATGATACATTTCAAATTTCAATTTAACACAGATTAATTGAAAAATTTCTACCAATCAAATGTACTTACAATTATTCTTGCACAATCTTCAATTACAGGAAGAGTCCATCCTTTTCTAAACTGATTTTTGTATATAATTTCTTCCCATCTTGCCCACCTAAGGGAATTTCTTTTATTTATATCAACAAAATAAAAGCTTAGAAACATTATAATACTTTTGTAATAGAAAAATTATTTATCCCTAATTAGTTTCATTACTTGCATTATATCTAGCATAAAGTTAAATTTAAATACTTCAAAATTTATATTGTTTTATGTATTTTTACAATACATAGTTTGGTTATGTGGGTTTGACAGCGGTACAAATGTTCTTTATACACAAACTCCTAATTGTGGTGTGTTTGATTGTTAAATTTTGGTCCTATTCTCAAATATTTTATGAAGTATTGACAAATGAGACAAACCATATAGTGAAAGCACTACTTCTGAATCTTGATAAATTTGGAGGGAATTATTAACATTTCACACAACTATATTTAAGGAAATGGAAAGTGATGTTTTCCTACATTAAACCCAAACAATTTTTTACAAGTGGTTAATTTTAATCCATCATTTAATATTCCTTCATTATTGATGCGGAGAAGTCCCTGACTATCTTTAGTAGTAGGGATGACTGCCACGAAATAAAACGCCGGAATATATAACTAGATATATTGCAAGAAGCATGTGGTTGCTCTGATTGCGTTGGGGCCACTGGCATGTGGTTCGTCGCCAAGTGGACTTCTGCCCTCTGATCGCGGTATGAGGGGGGCGGGAGCGCCTCCCCGCTGCTAGGCGTAGGCGGCGGGGATTTTGGCGCCATCAATTTTATCAACAACCATTGAAGTTTACTTTTAACTTTTAATCTTTAAATGTCTTTGGGAAGACTTTGGAAGTCGGCAATGTGCTGGTTTATTGGTAAAGGATATGTTTACATGCACAGAGAGGACACGTATCTTTCCAATCGCCCTGTTGAAATGTAAATCTTTTTTTTTCGACTGTTTTGTTGGTCCACTGCTAGACCGGGTCTCCTCTCATGGTCAGAGGGAGTAAAAATAAATCTTTACTTACCCAAAAGTAAGTAACCCTCTTTCAATCTTGAAACATTCAGACCTAGTCCAAGAACCATAGACAACTTCTTCATCTATCGGTACGCCTTCGTGACGTGGTACATAATCATCACTTGCATATCTTCTACCTTTTCGACCGAGTTTGTCTTTTTTCCTTTTACTTCTAAGACTAATGCCTACAACCAGATAAAGTTCGCGTTAGTATTTCGCTGAAATCATTCATATTCTGCAATACTATTTCAATACAAATTGTTTGAAATACAAGAAGGGGCAGAAAGAACCTCTTGTTGATTACTTTATCATATAACAAGCGAGATGACTTGATTAAGATCCCTTTCATGTGAATGGGGTCGTGGAAATTTGCTACTAGTTACCATATAAGGGCTGGCCTCACCCGGCGTTGTTCTGCTTGGAGGTCACTAGCAAATATGTGACCAAGACAAAGTTATAGCTTTAGACCAAAACGAAGTTTTAGCTTTTAACAGATATTAATAGAAAATACATGGACTATTAAAAGAATGCATTTCTACCTTCTTCATCGTCATCTGAATCCGGTGTTACTTCCATATCTGACATTTCCATAGGGCCATCGTCATGTCCATATCTCTTAATTATCGTCCTTTTTCGTGGCTCAGTAACAATTAAGTCTTCATCTTCTTTCTTTTCAGTTGTGTCAATTTCTGCTTTTTTAGCCCACTTATTCCAAAAATCGGGATCTCTTATATCAATATCAGATCTCTGGTCTGTGGCAGCAAAACTAGCTTTTGAAAAAGTGGAACCTTTTTCAGATTCCATTTGAATAACTTGCGTTCTTCTAGCTAATATCATTTCTATATCTTCTTCACAAAATTTATCTCCAGCATTGTCCTCATCCATAACTGCACCATATGCACCTTTTTTAAGCAAATCCTCAATTTCTTTCTTTGACAATTGTTTTAATCCAGCTTCTTTCCCTTGTGCAGTATTCATGCTTTGCAATATAGCTTTATCCAAGCCCAGTTTAAGTGAAGCTTTGTCAAACATCTCCCTTTCATAAGTATTACGACAAATCAGTCTGTAAATTTTCACCATTTTCTGCTGACCAATTCGATGACAACGAGCCTGTGCTTGTAAATCATTTTGTGGATTCCAATCACTATCATAAATTATAACTGTATCTGCTGCAGTCAGATTAATACCCAAACCACCAGCTTTTGTACATAACAAAAATACAAATCTATCAGAATCTGGTTTAGAAAAACGGTCAATGGCTTCCTGTCTCAAATTACCTCTTATGCGACCATCAATTCTTTCATAAGGATATTTCCTGAATACAAGATAATCTTCCAAAATATCTAGGCATCTTACCATTTGACTAAAAATAAGTACACGGTGACCACCGGCCTTTAATTTAGGTAGCAGTTTGTCAACTAAGACCATCTTACCTGATGATTGAATTAGGGCTTTGTAATAAGCTTCTTTGTCTTCTCCATTGCTCTGTTTATAGTCAAACTGTATTTGATCTTCAGCGCCGTTTAGTAGGTATGGGTGAATACAGCACTTTCGAAGTTCCATCATGGTATTCATTAAGTTCGGAATATTGGTTGCCGATGCTGTTCCTTTCTGCAAAAAACTAAAATTTCTCTCAAGTATTGCTCGATAATACTTTTTCTGTATATTAGTTAATTCCACTTCAATAATTGTCTCTTCCTTAGGTGCTAAAGTTTTTTCTACATCTTCTTTTAGTCTTCTCAACATCATTGGTTTCAAGAGTGCTTGTAATTTATTAACCTCAGTTTCGCTTTTGAGTTGTCCAAATTCAGTTAGAAAAGCATCACTGCTAGAAAATTGAGCAGGCTCTAGAAAATTTAGCAAGGAAAACAGTTCATTGACATTATTTTGAAGAGGAGTACCCGATAACAATACACGATGTTCTAAATGGAGCTGTCTCAATCCTTCCAATAGCTTACAGTTTCTATTTTTAAGTCTATGGGCCTCATCTATAACACATATTCTCCAATTGAAAGATTTTAACTCCTGGAAATCCGTAACAATTATTTCAAAAGTCGTGATCAGCACGTTAAATTTAGTGATTTCTTTTATTGCTTCCCCCTTACTATTTTTATAATAGAATTCATATTCTTGTATCATACTTTTGCTTTGCTGAGATCCATGATATACTACAACATTCATTTCAGTCCAACCTTCAAATTCTCTTTGCCAATTTGGTATAGTCGACAAAGGTGCGATTATGAGAAATGGACCTCGAATCCCATATTCCCATACAGAATTTACGAATGTCAAACTCTGAATAGTTTTACCCAGTCCCATTTCATCAGCCAATATACAATTACGATTATTATGCCACGAGAATAAAAGCCAATTTAGACCTTCCAGCTGGTAAGGTCGCAATGTATTGCCTCCTTTATAAAGGGGCGATTCTTTTAATTGCGCCCAATTATCTGCTGAGGGTCTTTTTTTGAATTTCCACTTGTCTTTTGGTGGAATTTCACTAAATACCTTGTATTGCTTAATTTTATCTACATCAATATCTTCTTCTAATTCCCAAGTACTATCTTCATATTGCAAACTTTTCCACTTAACTAAATAGTGTTTGACAACAGTATTGTTAGCAGGATCTTGATTTTCGGACATATCCAAAATTCTTTCAACTTCGACATAGTCAGGATTAAATGGTTCATCGTCTAAAAGCTCAAAAATATTCATTTGTTGAGCTTGTTTCTGTTTGAAGCGTTTAATTTTAGAGTATATTCGCTTATCGCCTTTATACAACTCCTCTTCAGTTTTCCATTCGCAATGTAAATACGAAAAATTCCTATACTTCACAAAATATTCTTCGACATCAACCATCACAGGCTTTTTTATTTTGACATCAGAAACGTCTTTTTCATTATCTATTTTATTTGTTTCTTTGTTTTCCCTGTCAATTTCGGGCTCAACCAATGCTGTTTTCTTTTCGTCCAAAGTATTAACATTTTCATTACTGTCAGAGTTAGTGCTTAATATTACATCACTTACATCTTTTTTATTTTCCAATGTTTCATCATTATCTAGCTTTATTTCTGGTGCGGGTAAATCATTTTTTAGTTCTCTCTTACCCATACGACAAGCAAGTACATTCTGAACAATCATAGAATCCTCTTCTGTTGTATTAACATAAATATAGTTGGGTTTTGGGGTACCCTCGGGCTTAATGCTTTCTTTGGTGTCAGAATTTAAATCTTCAAATTCCTTTTCTTGTTTTACTGTTGTCAACGTAAATTCGTCATCTGATAATCGTAGCATCACATCGTCTGTATATTTTTTGCGTTGAGTATTCCTGGCCGAACGGCGCTTCAAGCTATCGTCCCCCTCAGGTGGCGGAGAAGGTGGAGGCGTAGTTATCATATCATCGGGTTCTCCATCAGAATCTGGTATTAGGCCGCCTCGTTTTTTCTTTTTTCCACTAGGCGTTTTTTTAGTTATCATTTTTTTGCAACCACCACTGGCTGATGACCTTTTTTTAGAGGCCTTTTTCTTCTGGAAACTAATATCAAGTTCATCATCTTTCTCGCTTTGCTCCCGTTTTGCTTCCGCTTCTTCAAGTAAATCTTTAATTGCAATTTTTGAAACTGGAATGTCATCGAAATCAGTAACATTCGTTTCATCCAAGGTTTGAATCTCTTGAATATTTAGCATGCTTTTACTGGGTTCAACCACCAGACTAGTGTTTAGTGACATTTCACTTAAATTATTGTCTGTGTTATCCTTTTCTAATATTTCATTACTAGTAGTAGTGTCCGCCTGTATTTCGGCAATTCCTTTTTTAATATTTCTTTTTCTTTTAGGAGCATTTGGATCTTTTGGCTGTCGTTTCTTACGCTCTTTAACTGGCTTGTCTCCTACAATTTTGGCAACTTTAGGCTCTTTTGGGGTGCGCGGTTTTCTTTCTTTGTTCTTCCTTGGCCCTCTTTGCTTTTTACCTTTAGTGTCATTAAGGTCGTCGATTGATAGGGCACTACTGTCTAAATTAGTAACTTCTTCAACTATTTCTAAATCTAGCTCCGAATTGCTTTGTAATCCTGTACCTGCAGTAACGCAATCTTCTGACACAGGCAACTGATCAAGAGATTGTGTTGTAGACATCAATTTATCTTTTTTAACTCGAGGTTTCCTTGGTTTAGCAGGTCCTTTTCCTCGTCCTCTTCCAGTGGTGCTTGTTACTTGAGGACTTTCCACCATTTTTGTACCATAAATGGGATTTTGCAAAATGCAGTTAGGTCCACCATTACACTTATCGTTAGTTTCGTGTTGTTGAAGCATTGCTAATCTTTCTTGTAAACATCTCACTTTTTCTTGATTTTCATTAGATGGTGGTAAACAGTAAATTTCTTGAATTTGTTGTTGTACAGAGATTCTTTCTTGATGATGAGTAGTTGCATATATACCAGGCATTGGCGCAGCTGAATGTGGTAAATTGCTCGTTCCCATGATTATCATATTAGGATTAATATTATGAGGTACAGTTGGCAAAATACTAGTTGGGGTTTGTTGAATACTGGTACTTATACCAGGATGAACATTTTGTCCTCCCATTGGCATGCTCACTTGAATATTTGGTAAATTTGCAGGTGGATTTGTTGTAACATTGGTTATAGTACCGCCTGAGGAGTTTTGTAGAGTTTGTTGTGGATTTACAAGCACGGCTTGTACCGCCGGAGACATACCGGCCATAGGTACTTGTGGATTATGTACTGAAATAGTTGATGACACACTATTTCCATGTTGCAAAGGGTGAGATGTTTGTACATTTGGTAGTGTTTGTGTTCCTGGGGTAATCCCACTTTGATATGTGGGAATGACGTTGAGACTTTGATTGTTTGATATACTAGAAGGTATATTAGTAGGAATTCCAGGTGGGATTATGTTTTGGAAACTATTACTTTGATAATTTTGATTTCTTGTGACATTTAAAGATGGGCTTTCAAATTTCCCCACTGGATTAGATGTAGTGTTTACTGGATGGCCTAAAGGTTGTGCTGCAATTTGTTGAGCAGAATTTGTCTGAGGATGTTCAACAGATGATGTCAACATGTTAACTGAAGGTGATGCAGTTGCTCCTTGATTTCTTAATTGTTCACTATCTTGAGGCTTGAGTGGTTTTTCCGCAATGTTAAGCTTATCTGAACTATTTTCTGCCTTCATAGGTATATCATTTTTTTCTTCATCCTTAGGATTATTTAGTGCACTAAAGACAGAATCACTAGATTCACAAGCATGAGAGATATCCTTCACTTCTGGATTATCTACAGCAACACAAGTAGGATTTATGGTATTTGACGATGTAATTAAAGAACTGTTGGATGTAGTTACCGACACATTTTCCTGTGAAATACTACTTGGAGTTGGTTGATTCACAAATGAATTAGTATTCATTTCGTCACTTAAGCCATCTGTGTCAACTGGAACTTTATCTAACTTTTTATTTTCTGTATTAATAGCAAGCTGAGAAGTATTTTTATTTAATTCTGGTTTTAAAGTAGGTGTTGTAGCTGAAGATTCAATTGATTTGATAGATTGATCAGTACTTTCTATTTGAACAACATTGTTTATTGGAGTTGGAATTTTAGTAGGATTCCACTGTGATGGTGATGAAACAATATGCCCAACAGCTGGAGATGCTGGATTACGTTGATATGGATATTCCCCTCCAGCAGGTAAGACCATTTGTTCTAATGCTTGAAGTGTATTTTGTGATGAAAAACCACCAGAGTTTGGTGGAGGACCAGCTGCAGGCGACGGTACCAAATTCCGAGATCCATGTGGTGATGCGCTTGGCCCTTTAACAGGAGACATCACAGGACGCGGAGATAACTGAGATTGCCCTGGTTGTCTCGGGGACATTTGGGCACGAGGAGACATCTGTGGCGACAATTGAGGAAATGGGGGACGATATTGCGGACTTCCTGTTTCCAATCCAGGTTTTACTGAATTGTATTGACTTGATACATTGACATCAAGTGGATGTTGTACTTGATGTGGCTGATAATTCATTGTAACCGAATGATGTGGTGACCCATATGGCATTTGTGACTGCACACCATGTGACGGCCCGACAGTAGATGATGGTACTGGCGGTTGACGTGGAACATGATGTAAAGGTGGAGCCCCGGTATGGTGAAGATGAGGATTGGGGTGATTCTGTATCCCTGAACCAATACCCCCTCCATGACTTGCCATACTTTGATGTGGTTGGTGTTGAGGTATAGATGGATGACTTTGTTGAGCATGTGGTAAACCATACTGATGCGCATTTACATCCATCTGTTGGTGGTATGTGGGATGTTGGCTTATTCGAGCTGCAGCTGGAGGGTGCATTTGTGTATAATTGGGATAGTTCTGAAAAAAAAAAAATTGTTAAATTCCTTATGTACATGTTATAACGACGCTAATATAAACAACACAATGAAGTTATTTTAGTTTTGTAATACAGTAACGATTGAAAAACATTAAAAACTTTTACAATCTGAATAATCACTCTACTTATATGTTGATTTTTAAATAAATTTTCATCCAACAATGTTATATTGCATTCACAGAATTCTATCTAATATTTATACAGTTACTAGTCCAAATTCATATAGGAAGAATTAATATTCCTGAAATGTAAGATAAAAAAATTAAATATATTATCTGGCCAGAGCCAGACATAATATGTGTGATTTAATTCTTCACAAGTCACACAACTATTTGTTTGTTGCAAATTGCTGTGTTCCATATTGTCACAATCCAAACACAAATTTTAATAGGTTGTGCTTTACCTGTTGTTGTCCATATATTTGCTGTGATGTAGGTTGTGGGAAATGAGGCTGTCTGGGAATATATGCCCCATTTTGAGCTTGTATTCCACTTATACCAGAAGCCTACAATACAATATTCATCATTAAGTTTCTTGAACAGATTTGTTATTATTGCCCTATTGCTGTTTGGTTTTAAGGACCTATATTAACTTATAAACGGCTGTAGGCTCTTACTGTACATTTTTCAGCACATATTATTTCATTATCATATTATTCAATCTACATAAGTTGGAGTTTGGCACAGTTTATTTCATTATCATATTATTCAATCTACATAAGTTGGAGACACCTACTCTGGTCAATATTTTTATTTGATATGATGTAGGGTAATGATAGATATTTTTGCAAATGAGAAAATGTAACACTGATGATACTACATATCAACTCTTCAATGAAAGAGAAAAGACTGAGGACCCATTGACGATATTCATCTCGATTCATCACAAATCAATAACCTAGTCATCACCTTATCCAATACATCACACAACATCTAGCCGGCATCACAACATGTCTATTGAATGCATGCACAAATGAGTCCATCGAGTGTTCACACACCAGAGCCTCCATCGAGCACTTATAATCAACATGTTGACTGTCGCCGAATAAAGGTATCTCAGTTCAAAGACCACTTCAAAGACTTCATGCAAGAGGAACACAGAGGGGACACAGCACTACTTTCAGAACACGGAATGCTCGAGACATCCACACAGAGAAAAACTCCCTGCAGCTCATTGATGCTCCATTTGCCCATAACCACTGTAAAAGTAGACTATGGAAGCCATTCATACTTTACCGAACGACAGTCAGCTTGCAAATGTGTTAACGCTTAGATCGCGCCGGTTTATGTAAGAGTCCTATCAACGAGTCGCCATTACAAAACCAATTAACAAAACAAGTGAAATCTCAGACACAAACAATACTGATGCATATTAAAACACATATTTGTCAGAGATGACAATCAAACCAACAACCTCAAGCTTATGTCAGGATCTCCGAATAATGATTGAACCAACAACTATCCTCTGTAACTTTTAGTAACTAAATATTTCAATTGCTAATACATATTTCGCTATGCCTAATGAAAAGGATGAGTAACAAGAGAGTCCCAAAATATAACTATATACATTATTAATATCAAATTACCTGCTGGGGAGAGTACTGGTGCATTTTCTGTTGATGTTCATATGAGTGTCGATATCCTGGAGTAATGGGCGTATATCTATTAGCGCCAGGTGCACCAGACCACACTCCCATATCTGCAATACCTGTACAAAGGAAATAAGTATTAAATTATATGTATTTTTATAAGACCATAAAAGGCAATAATACAGAGAAAGTAGTAACCCCTTTCATGGGGACACTTCTAAATCACCATTTTCAATAAAATAAAGTAGAAATGAAAAATCGATTTGCTATTTAAAGACATTATATTAAATTTACCTTGCTCTGGCATGGCGTACATTGGTTCTGGTCCAGGATGATATCCAGGGTATGAATGTGATGGATGTACATGGTGGGATGGATGTAGCGGGGCATGTGGTTGAGGCAAGCGAGGACGCGGAGGATAACTGCCATACTCATGGTAGTCAGGAGCAGGGGGGCCAGGACCCGGATTTGGTACAGGCTGCGTAGTACCAGGACCGCCACCACCAAATGATGCCAGTTTTTGAATTGCCCCTTCTTGGGCCACACTGCTTGGGTTATATGGCTGCCTATAACTAAAATTCATTGACATTACACAACTGTTCAATTCTCATAGCTGTCTCACTTAGTATAGCACCTTTCTT
>DWDX01000221.1:0-32397 GCA_018245675.1 Agara michaeli | reverse complement strand
CGCGCGGCCGGCCGACGTCCGGCGCCGCGAGCCGCGCGCGCGCGACCTCGTGGCCATCGCCGCGCAGAAGCACGTGCTGGGCAGCGCCGCCGGCTGGAAGGTGCACCATCTCACCGCGCAGATGGACGACCTGGTTACCCACTTTACCTTTCCTTTTTCATCTACGTACGCACAGCAGGGACGAAGAAACATTTATACGAGGGCATTACTTTTAGGTGCTACTAGAAGAGGACGTTGGTGACCAGCTGGCGGGAGTGCTGCGCGCTATCGAGAGCGCCTCCGGTCGCGCCCTGGCCTCCATCCAACCGCACTCGCATGCCCTGTTGGAATTAATCAAGGTAATTTTGATCTTTTAATGCAAACGAACTATTCACGTGAATTTTTAAATTTAAGAAAATGTTTGCTAATTTACCCTCATTTCAAAATAATTCAGTGGCTACTTGATGTGATATTTTTTCACAAACATAGTTTATGGAATGCAGTATATTAGACTGCTCGCCTGTTACATTTCACGTCATAACTGCTGAACCAATGTAGTTGAAATTTGATACAGAGATCCCTTGTATCCTGGGAAGGGACATTGAAGGATGAACAATAAAATAATACCTAAATGTAAGATAGTATGCAAATATGGTTTTCACGCAAAGGAAGTGACGAATAGTATGATTGTAAAAATGTTACCATTGTGCTATTCAAATTACCCCAGTATCCTCTGTATCCCACGAGACTTTTTGTTTTTTTTTATGGATTTTACCTATTGCTTAACACAGACCTCTCCCTATAATTGGAGAAGGCCTGGAGGTCTGCAGCACAGTGCACCATGGATTGGTGCGGCGGCAGGTTAGTGGTCAACTTGTTATCGGAAGTTTATGAACCCCGCTGAAAGGTCACAATAGATGAGGCTTTATAGCTATTGCCTTATAGTATTGGCCACAATAAATTGACTACCTAATATTTTATTATCTTGCAAAAATACCAGGAGCGGTTACCGATCGAAGATGACTAATGGATACCTACCATTCTGCTTGTAGTATATTATCTAATTACGGCATACAACAGTTGTCTGCCGCCAGCTCTACGCTATACTCGGACTGAGGCAATTGAGAAAATGTCATTAGCAAATTATCTAATCGGAACGATCGATTTTGATGTCTTATCCTGTGACGGTTTTTCACAAAATGAAATTATTTTATTAATCGATTTGTATTTTACAGGGTAATATACAGAGAAGCAAAATAGTATGCGAGGGCATACAAGAAGCTCGCGAGGACATTCTGCGCGTGTTCAAGCACAGGAACTTCGTTTCCGACATCCTGACCCGACAAGCTGACAAGAGGTGTTACAGGAAACATCGCTCGCAATCATAGCACAAGCACAGTGACAGAAACAACAAGATGCTGTCACTTTCTACTAAAAAACTGAGTTTGTGTGGCGTTAAAAAGTGAAAATACACACTCAATGACTGGAAACTGTAAATAGTGTAAAAATATTGTCTAAAAATAATTTTAAGAGAGCTTATATTAGTAAAAAAATGAGTTGTTTCAGTTTTGTGATGTAACTAATATTATTTTTAATATATAATATTTGCCATTATGATTGGAAGTTTTATTTATTCATATGTGTCGTGGTGTTAAGTCTGAATAAAAGACCAATGACATACGATGATTGGATTGGATGGTTATTTGAGACATGTATTATGTAGTATGTCTTGTAGGGATTGCAGTTGATTTTCACTTATTCAGTGTCGTACTGATTGAATCGTATTTAGATCGAAACCTCTATAAATTCTGAGGGTATGGCCATATCAAACAATAGATATTTCAATTATCAAACAATAGAGAAGTGAATCTTTAGACTCTTAATTAAAAGCTTTCCGCTTGAAACAGTCTTGTTGACTAAAGTGAATATCGTACGATATTTGTTTTTCCTTTGATATTCTCATCTATTTGACATTCTCTTAAGTATGTGAAATTTGCCAACCAGGGCAAAAAATTGCAACGATTGAGCTATATTTCGCCAACTTCAGCACAACGCCTATGTTCCGTATTATTCCAAATAAGGATATAATAACCTTTATAAACTCTCGCGGGTTTGAATAGTTCTAACGGGCCTCAAATGTTTTAAACCAACCACTGGTAACTTCTAAAATGGTTTTAAAGTAGGGCAGTTGTTTAGTGTTATGTTAGTTCATGCATGCAAGTAATAAACCATGTATACTGTTGATGTAATTTTTATTTCATGATAATTTTGGCAGTACGGTTTAAGTTGCTTGTATCACTATGAACAATGTACTTCAAAAAAAATATGTTAGCTTATGTCAAATTCATAACCTATTATGTGTTCTTTTAAAGAATAAAATATAATAAACAAAATATTTATAACAAGGAAAGCCACATTGATAAAATATATTCTTTGAACTACTGAATAATGGCAACGAGTAGATTAGAAAGAATCGGAACAATATTTACAAGGTACGTGCTTGATTTGTGTGTTTCGAAATTTAAAAATGTTCAGATATTTAAACACTTTATTTACGCGGTAAAATAAAAAGCGGGAAACGCGCTACAGTAAATATTTTTTGTTCGTATTGTACATTTTTGTCCGTACCTAATTATTAATTTAGGTAAACTTAAAACCCTCTTAACAAAAATATACCTCTAAAAGTAACTGATCAAAATGTCCATGCTTAAAAAAAGTTTAAAATCTAAATTAGTCTCCGAAGACATTAGTGATTTCTTGAACGAATCTCAGTTTTTAAAAGATGAGCCCAAACCCAAAAAAGCTCCAAAGCGCCAAAGAACAGAAATGGTTGAAGGAATATCTTCAACCATTGGGCATCATACAACAGGAGGTAAAAATAAGAAATCTGATGGTAATTTTGATGTTTGTGGAGAATCGAGACGCAAGTTATTTGATGTCATCAGTCGCCAATTGGAATCAAGGTTAGTATACGTTAAATCATATTGCCTAAATAAATTGCTAAAATTGTAAAATCTGTTGACAATAAATGATTTGAACTACTTCAATGTAAAATTAAGATATTCATTCTACTTGGTGTTTAAATTTTTATACTAATTATGTTCTAAATACCAATAAATAAAAAACTTTCAGAAAACAGACCAATGACTGTCTGTTGAAGAGTATGTCGGAAGTACTGAGTAGTTTGGAGGCTGATCACAATGCATTAAAAGACAATGAGCAAAAGTTGGAGCATCTCACTGGAGCCTTTATGAAGTGCATTCAACAGGCGACTGCGGCTCATAAGCAAAAACTGAAGGCCCTGAAGGAAATTCATACTTCTTTTCAGAAAGAGTATTGACTTATTAAACTAATTAAAACGTTAAATACAGGAGCAGTCACGTTATATTTACCATAGAAAAGTAGTGGTTGGGCTTATGTTCAACATTTTCATTATTTTTGTAATGATTATTTGTATTATGTGTGCCCTAGCATTTTGTAGCATAGAAGTGTTGTATTTTCTTTTATTTAGGTCAGAAATTTATTTATAAAGTTTGTTCAATTATTTTACAGGATTTATGCCAAATTACTCAATTATTTGTGTTTGTAATGAGCTGCTTATTTGTGTTAGGTGCCAGGAAATGGAATCAGACCACAAAGCTGAAACTGATCGATTAGGTAATGAATTGGAGGAGGACATCAAAAAGCTGCAACAGAAACTTATATCTGAAACAAAAAGAAGTGGATGGGAGACCCTTAGAAGGACCATTTTTCAAGCAATGCAAAATGATTTTTAATTCCACACCAATATTATAAGCATTATCACATCTGTTGGTTTCAAAATGTATTAACATGTATTGATTATTGAAAGTAATATAAAATGTTATGGAGTGTCTTTTCATTTAAAATTATCATTACTTATAATATCTATCTCTTGGAACAATTCGCACACAACCCTCTGATTACAAAATAGGCAGTCTGTGTTGTTTTAACCAGCTAATTTCTATCCATTCCTGAGTATATATACTTATATTGACAATTTTGTGTCTAGAGTCATCACACAAATGTTTATCCTGTATGGGACCAAACCCACAACCTTCACCTCAGCTGTCAGTAACTGACTACTGGACTATTGGGCTAGTTATTCACTCAAGTTACTTGTTTAAGAATGTCAGCATTAATTGATTCTCTTGATCTTGATTATTTCTATTTTCTCTTTCAAACGAAAATTTCCTATAACAATCCCTTTCAACTCTTCACTATTCAAGTGTACCATTTAAAATTAAATTTTAATGTTTCCGTTCGTTTATTATAATGTAGCATGTAGGGTTAAGGCGTTCTCATTGTAAGAGAAGACCGAAGCCGAAGCAAGGAATGATGAAGGGGTTGGTAATAAAAATGCCACCACTCGTGACAAAATGGTACTGCCACCTAGCACGATAAATGTCAGTACAAAATAGAACGCGTTTAGAATAGCGTCATTGTTTTCGGCAAAGAGCTATCGATCTATTAACGAGTCCGCAATTTAGTCTTAAAGTATTGCTTATAAAAAAATAAGCTACTTAAAACTTCTTATGAAGTACCGTACTTACCCGTTTATTTTTAAGATAATCCTATACTATAGCACTGATTCAATAGATGAATAGTATTAAGTAATTTGATTATGTAATACATGAATTGTTGCGTAGTATCATTGAATTGCGAGGCAGAACGTATATGTTTTTAATTTTGTTTTTATAGGGCGGAAGGTCTCCTGAAACGTGGGGCTATAAAACCTGATGATAGACCATTATGGTTTGATGTGTATAAAGCCTTTCCACCTATCACAGAACCTAAGTTTGCTCGACCAAAGGTGCAGGATACAACTATTAGACCGATTCTTTACAAGGAAGATGTCGTGAGAGCGTACGTATTACGTAAACTTAAAAAAAGCTTAAAAAAATATTAATCATTTGAAGGAAAATACCATATAATACTCGTAGGGTACGGATTTTACTTTCCCGCGGAATTGTTTGCCCTTATCAAGCACAGTGTGACAAATATTTATTACTTAACATGTACCTTTATAAATCGCACTATATTTGCATCCATTTATCTGATCATACGTAGTATATGTATAAACTCCCCATTAACTCTTATTGGACATGGGAAGTTTATCTAGACGGCCTCTAGTTACCGTAATATATCCTTTATTAATTTTTTCTATTACTATCATTGCAGGAAATTTCATGCGCGTGGACACGGGCTAGCTGTAAATATGCTTAATCCATCCGGGGAAACTCATATCAAGAAACTTATGCATCAATATGAGAAGTTACAATCTGAAAATGTTCCTGAGAATGAAATCATCGAGAAGGCGGCGTCGACTGTGAGCAGCGAACGGCAACAAGAAGCACGGAGTACAATTCCCAAGAGTTCAGAATCCAAACCATCTCCAGTACTATCGGAAGCTAACATTCAAGATATTTTTAAACAATAAGAAATAGTATGTAGTAGAAAAAGGAATTTTGCTTTAATAAATAATTTTTAAATGCTGGTTAACTATGCTTCCTAAATGTAGAGTTATTAAATGTTATTTAAAAAGTCCCGTTGTTCGTTATTCGTTCGTTCGTTCGTTATCCCGTTGTCCGGTTCTCAACGAGAAAATTTCCGCACAAGCTTTAAATTAATAGAATCTGGTTCTAAGATGCCCTATATTTTTTAAACTAATCAAATTCGTTGTATGGTTTATACTTTCGAAATAAGTTGGGTCCAAGATTCGACTAATCTACTTTCGAAAAGGAAAAAATAAATCGCAACGCTATGCGGTGGCGCGACAGTAGTAACTTGGAAAAGAAGACTGGGAATTGGGAGAAAGAGACGAGATATTCTTATATCATAGCAAGGAGGCATCGGAGCAGGATTTGCCATCTAGTTCAATCTAGCAGGATGTATCCACCCGCCTCCATCCCCGGAGACCATCCAGTGAAAATATTTATGGTAGGTAACGTAATTTAGAATAGCGAAAGATGCGCCTCCTCAAAAAAGACAATATGGAGAAAATGCATCATTCCAAGAACGAACAGTGGTGCTTTTATTTACCGCTTACCGAGAATACCAAAGATTCTGCTCTTATTTATCGGGAACTGGAAACAGCGTACAGAATAACACCGCGAAACCGGAAACGGTATACTTAAAGTAGACAATAAATCATTTTTTTTTATTCTTGCTAAAATAATTGACTCATCCGTTTTTCATACAACGATATAGCAATCCATGTACTACTTACGTACCCTCTATTAGTAATCACTATCTTATCTCCGTAACTTCATAAGATAAGGAACTCTATGTTGAAAACACACCTATTGCTCCTACGTACTGTGTGGCGAATTAAGACGTGTTTTTGCTTTTATTTCGTTTGTAACTGTGTTGAAATCAAATAAAATGGCACAAAGGAGATCACTTATGTTCTACTTTGCTGTTATTTTAGGTGAGCACTTATTTATTTCCATATATCACAGACACTATGTAGCGAAGTTATGCCAATGACATTGTGCGTAATACATGATTTCGATCCACATTTCGACACCCCTATATCTAGGCATCCTTTGCCATTGTTTCTACTTCAGGTCGTTCAGGACATTGCTAAACTGATCGAAATTGTACAAGACCTTCCCACAGTTCGTAACAAAACGAGATCATACAGTTGTTGTAATATTGATTTTTCATAGCACTGTAACTAATGTGCAATACAAAGATTTTTAATGTATTAATGAATTCATAATTTTTAGTAATTTTGAGCACCCTCACTCAAGAGACTGAAGCTAGAAGAAAAATTCTTCGAGGAAGGCGTGTAATGACGCGTACATACTACCGTGAGTCATAAAGTTTCATTATTTACTGTGTGTGTAGTATGTATTTTTTTTTTAGTATGTGTCTGGAAAGTTGCCTATCATCCAATTTTTTTATACTATGTAGTTGCATGAAAGTGGAATTAAAAAGCTATGCTGTTTATTACCATAATACTCGACCACTCCCAAAAATGTAGTGTGCTGTATAAAATATTCATGAACAATATCAGATTATATTACCATATTCACGAGCATTCGACTTGTTATACTTGTTTTATGTTAAATAAAAATGTTTTAACATTAATGCTTCGATACCAAAAGTTGTGTATATAGGTAAGAGGTATTTTATAAAGATATAAATGCTCAAGTTCCTTAATGTTTCTATTTGCAGGTGGTAATGCGGTGCCAGCGTGGGCGATAAGTCTAATGGCCGGGATAGGGATGCTGCTTATCGGAGGGGTGCTCTACGTTGTAATGCGAAAACTCGTTCTTTCGTCTGAAACTGGTTCCTTAAACACCTATCAGCCGGCCATGCAAAACGAAGAAGTATAATATGCATTCGAGTGAAACATTTTTTTATGTAAATGTATTATGTATTTGTATTTAATTAAATATTTTTAGTCCTAACAAACTGTAGTGTCTAACGACTTCAGTAGCGCAGTTTTAAGAAATTGTGGCCGTTGATAGCTACTATCCATAAAGCGAATGGTATTAGCTCTATTTGTAACTAATCTGTGTACGGTAAGTCGAGTATCGAAGAATCGTATATATATTAAAAAGAGATGTAGTTGGGTTTGTGTAATACACACGTTTTTATAATACATCGATAAGTCTCTTCGATTTGATGAACAAAACGAGCGCATATACAAATAGTTTTTGGAGGTTATGAAATCAAAAATGTAAGAGCATTAATAAAGAATGAATTTATTACAAGTATTATTATTTCTTCCACTTTTCATATATTTAGATCAACTTTATTTTAAACTAAATTGAACATGTCACATAACAAAGAGATTGGTATTGCTGAAGAAGGCAAACGCGTGAAAAATAATGAAACCAATTAAAACTCTCTGCGGTGATACTTGTCCGGGTCGAAGTACGACGTGACGACCACTCTGTTACTGAACTTACGCCCCGTCAGCGTCTGCTGCGCTTTCTGACAGTCTGCAATGCTATTAAACTCCACGAACACCTAGAGAAATAGAGATAACTCAATAAATAAAGTACTTAAATTGTCCACGAATGGCTGAAGGTAATTTTGTTCAACAATGCACAAGATCTAGGACCGATCGATTTCAAAATGATTAAGAATGAAACTGTAAATTTCAATACCTTTCCACAGCCAGGTACTTCGACTCCTTCAATTGGTCTTGGAATTTCTATACTGCGTACACATCCATATTTATTACACTCTTCCCTGGAAATAACAGTTTTTATATTAACGCAACAACTGGGATGTAGATGGGTATCTAAGGTAAGATTCTTTGGATTTGCAGAGGTCACATTGGATAAAAAACTGATAAAACTAACTTTAATAAAAAACTGATTTTGTCTATTGGGAGACTATAAAGATTTCTTGTTTCATTGAAATTGTTCAGGACATTCCGATTCAGCTAAGAGTTAAGAACAACATTAGATTAATATGTAATTAAAATTGATCAATATATAAAGTGACCGACTTACAAATACACCAATCTTTGCCACACAACGTAAGCTGCAGTTCATTGTTTACGTACTTAATATCCTCTAGAATGTCTTCATACTCCTCCTCGTCGCGAAGCTCGTCCGGGGTCACCATGTTAAGCAGACACAACACCTCAGTGGGTGGGCCTGCGCCCGCCAGCGTCAGCCCTGCCACCTGCAGGGTCACTGGCGCCGCTCCTGTCATTGCTATATCGAGGTAAACCAAACGATTATGAACGGACATTCCACTACCACATTTATTCCCGTAATATTGATATTAGCGTTTTGTTATTTGAAACACATATACCCTGCAATTAGATTATTCGTAAGGTTGTATGGAAGCTGTCTGTGTGGCTGCCTTCTGTTTCGATTTTATATTTTTTAATTAAAATAATTGTTCTTCACCTGTCTACGCCTACTATATAATAATACATATCTCAATTCAAATACAACACACTCCATTTACTTCCGAGGCTACCATAACTCTGGGTCTCACTGAAAAGCAGCGCCGCACTTCCCTGATCTCCACTCTATGCCGAGTGCGGTTCGTATTCGCATCTTCCCGCGGTGTAGTCGCACCTAAGATTATAAAACTAAGTCTAGTGTTAGCATTATTTCTACAAAAAAATTGTATTTGTTTCTTGTACTTAAATAAATAATATTTTTTTTATTAATTTATATAATGTTCATATTAATTTTGTATGCTCAAATGCTATGTGCTTGCTGCTTTCAGTATATGAATAAAGACGTTATCTTTATTCCTTCCTTCTATTTGTGACATGATCGGCCATAATCTGTATCTTCTTTCTGGTTCTTTTTATATTGTACATGTCTCCGTTATGTGGTAAGCATCATAATGTTTTTTTTATCGTATTTTAATATACATTTGTTATGTCATCGTAAGTGAGCTTTAATTTTACGTTTATTGAGCAGTTTGTAGTAATTACATCCATTCTCAGCTTACCCAATGTGGAGTTCTTAGCTCCAATACTTGCTCTCTGAACAATAAGTTTCTTGTCACCCAGCTGCATGCCATTCAGCCCTGCAATCGCCTGCAAGACATCAAACGGTTTGTACAAGAATAATCAAAACGAAAACAACGATTACCATATATACATAAACAATGTTTATGATTAACGTATAATAAGATTTTCATTTTAAAGCGTACCTGATCAGTCATAGATATATCCACGTACTCTGCAAAGGCGTAACCCTTGCTCAGGCCAGTTGACGAGTCCTTAACCAAATTGAATGCTCGCAGCTGCCCAAAGGACATTAGTAGTTCCTTTACCTAGATCACATGTCATAGTCAGTTGCAATAAACACAATTTCGCTTACAACAAATATTCATACATAACGCATACTTGTATTATTGGAATGTTATTTGTACGTCAACTTCTAATGGTTCCCATTAATATTTGCTCAGCAAGTTGCAGCAAACATATGAATTAATGCAATCTGACCTGTTTCTAGCCGCGCGTTAGAATCAGATGTGAATAAACTTGCCTTGAAGCGCCGACGTCTCGCTCAAGTACAAGACGTATGGGTGAGAATGAGAGACAACAGTGACACGCGGGCCGCAAATGTGCCAAATCTAAGCTAGGGAGGGGCAGAAAGCAAACTATATCAGTGAATTGTTTTATAAAGTCTTTGAGTGTGCATCGAACACACCCGTCCCTGTAAATGGGGGTACCTGAAATACCTGAAATGAATCAAAACATATAGCCGCTGACTGCTGACACCACCGTAGCCCTGTCAACTGTTGAAACTCGCCCTGAAATGATCGCGGCCTAACTTAATGGGAACTTGCTAACTTATGTCCTCAAACTTCCAATTTTTCTACCGGCACTTTATTGATTTAGTCTAAAATTCGAAACACTTGTCTACAAAATCTCCCTACTGTACATTTTAAATGTCAAAAAATAAATTGTATGAATCATCTGAATTACATGTCCATACAATTTGCAAGACATTATTGTTGGATTATCACCAAAGGAGTGTGAAAGTGTGAAGACTTGATATTGACCTGGAAAGTATAATTGCATATATACATAACCAAATACATTCATCAAGACTTCTTAAGTATACAAATATAAAGGGCTTTCAGTAAAACTCAACAATAAATATTCACAATACATCGAACATTTTTGGACAAATAATTCAAAAACTGAAAGTCATTTATACTTTATAAGAATCAAAGTGGTAATTCTAGCAATAATAGCTTAAAATTATGTTCTATTCACTATCCATATCGGATAGATAATTAACTACAATTCTTGTATTGGGTATAGACCATAATATTTACCTTTGGGTTAAATTTGTCCCATCCATTGTTGCGTTCTACACAATCTAGCATGACTCAATCCTAAATATTCATACTAGATCTATAAAGTATCTTATCTAGAATTCAAACTCTAGATCCAACTTTATATATGGCATAATAAAATGCCACTTGCATACACTGAACATATAAGTATTGTAAAATATATAAAGAGGTTAAAAGATGAGAATACTTAAGTGACTTACTTGATCCTCATTCAAATAATTAGGGAGGCCCCCAATGAATATTTTGTGAGGAGAATCCGGAACTACAGTACTTATTACACCGGCTGAAAAAAGGGGACTTTTGTAGGATATCAAGACACAATTTGTATACATTTGCAAACTATTGATATTGTATTTGAACAAGCTTATTTCACTACAAATAGTGAACAGTAAATCCTTCTTGCTAACATGACTGTATGTGTATTTTATTGTCTCACATACTTTTAGTCTAAGTCGTCTAAGTCCATATGGACATATATACATAGCCAAATGTCTACAGAGTGGAGTAGAGTGCTTTTTGACATGCAACCCTGTTATATCTCACTGTTGTCAATGAGTCTATGTCGTAACTGTGAAGTTGGGAAGCTTGGACCATACTACACCATGCTGTTTCACTTCATATTACTGTTTTGACAACTCCTATACAGTGATCAAATATATAAACAGTAAATAATGCTGGTCACTGTATTATGATATATACTTATATAAGTAATATACTGTTTCATCTAAAACTTAATGCAAAATAAAGCATGCCACAGATAAATCAAGGTATTAGTTCAAAGTATTTTTTGATCAACATTGAAGAACAATTGGTAAATACTTATTAAAATTTTGGTTTGAAGGCTTAGAAATGAATATAACATTACAGATACTTACATGTTACCTATCGTACCCGCTATATTATAATGTAATACTAATTAATACTAATTATCTAATAGTTTTGTTAACAACTAAAACTAACTGGACTAACGGACAGACACAGACAGCTCCATTCAAAATTATTAACAATTGTTTGTGGGCAGATGCAGCCAAGTATAATTGCTGCTTGCTTACTTGCTACTTTCAATATAAATTCGAAATTTATAATACAACATAAGTACACACGATATTCTGTTGCATTGGAAAATGTCAAAGATTTCATCGAGGAATTAAAACATATTTGACAGGGCTTACCAGGCACATTTATCGCTGGATTCTCAGTGCCAGGCATTGGTTGGTAGTCGTGCGGTCTTCGAATCTTCAAACTCTGACCCTTAAAATTGATACCATCGAATGCCATGGCTTGAGTAGTTTCATCAATAGATCTAAATTCAAGGAATGCAAAGTTCTTGTCTAAATTTATTTGGCAAGCCAAGACCGGGTTACCAGCGGCTTGTGCCAAGCCAGACAAGTGCATCTGTTGATTGAAGAATTCCATAGTTTCTTCCTCCGTCACTCCGAACGGTATGTTACCGACATACAATCGACGAGCCTGTCTCGTTATCGTAGAACCCACGACCGGAACGGCCGCTTGGGGAGTGTCGGCGACGATATTAGCCGGTATCTGGCCCGCCGCTTGCATAGCCTTATACTGCAACGGTGTAATGTGCTCAAAACCTGGGGGCGGCACATCCCAATACAGCGATGGCTTGCGTCTACGTGAACGTTTATCACCTTCCCTCGACTTGCTCCTTCTTTTTTCTCGACGTTCCCGAGAGCGAGATCTTGATCGACGTCTTTCTCTTGAACGGGACCTACGTCGACGATCTGCAGTAATTTAAAAGTACATTAATAAGCAGGTCTCAATACAATTTTTACGTCTATTGCTTTGTTATTTTTTATCTTACCTTTATCTTCACCCATAATTAATCTACAATTTATTTACAACAATTTAATGGAGTAGGACAATCGTCAAAAATTAAGCATCACACACAACGACACAACTAATACTCAAAATGGCGTCGTTTTAACAAGCAAAGCACGCAATATCATAATAAGGTTCTCTATGACTTTTTGTCAATAAACTCGACGGAAGCTGTATTACTTAGAATACAGAACATCGAATGATGCTCTATAAAGATAATAAAGGTCAACATTAATTTTGATATAATAGTAATTCATGAAACAATAACTGTAAGCTTCGTTAATTTCAATAAATAGCGATATAATCATTGCATATAAAAGTTCCAAACCAAATGAAACATTTGTTATATATTAATATAGTATTAGCGCGGGTAGATGGCAAAAAACAATTTATGATTAAAAAAATATTTTTTGTAGCCGAATTGGCTTTAAACTTACACTACATATAATGTAATTTTGTTATTTGCAAATTTTACCATAAAATACATTAATGTATAGTAGTGGGCGAAATAGCCCAAAAGGAAACAGTACATATTGCGTTATAGGCTGATTTCTATTTGGAGACTCTTGTTCCATAAGCAGTTTTAGCATATTTTTTTTAGTTTCAGATCAAACATTTTTTTACATGTGTGGTAATTTGTCTTGTCTGTATTGTGTATTCAATGTTCAGAAATTTGATAAAGCAAAAGTAAGGACTACACACAAAGTTAATTTGTGATCATATAATCTACCATATATGGTAATTTTGTATAAATACAATTTTTTGAAGTCTGCCTATTCCAGTGTGCTAAACTATGGCTTAAAACCTTCTTACTATAACAGGAGACCAGTGTTATGTAGTTAAATAGTAAAAGAACAAAAAAAATGAAATGTTTAATGTTACAGTTAACATAACGTACATCGATTGAACTGAATGACTAGAGTTGAAGACGGGTCAGTGGCGCACCTGAGGTGTACAATCAATATCAATATCAACGACAACGTGCCAATAGCTAATCGGCTTTGGTCCCACAGTAGACTGATGTCGGCTGATAATAATAAGAATGATTATAATGATGAATCAATTTGGAACTGCATGGAAATGTGAACCTGTAAGACATGGGTAAGACGGAAAGTATGGTTCTGATGACACAATATCTTATTTCATGAATCGTGTCGTCACGTCACGAATGAAAATATTTATTGTGAATCTTATGTGCGTGTGTATGCAAATGTTGCAAGTGACGCGCTACTGAGTACGGTAGCGACGCCAAACTAACATTTTTAAATAACTTGTATTATATCCTACAATACAACCCTCAAATATAAAATATTCTTAATATTTCACATCTACCAAGCGTCCTATGCCGCTGCTCTTTTTTGTATAAATAAAGAAAATAAAACTGAAAGCTAAAAGTAATAACCATTAAATAATTTCATTTAATGTTTTGTATTTACCGCTCCACTATTCAATTCTATTGTTTTACTTTTACAAGTAACTAAGTTTCTTATGGATGATATAAATAACTAGTCAACTAGCCAACTTTAGCGCTGGCTACACCGATTTAAACCCGAATTGATCAATTGAATTGAATCATGAAAATAAATATACAAAGTACGTAAAGTGAAAGTTAAGCATAAGTATAGTAAGATGTGATTATTCTATTATCCAAAAGGTTCCAGAGGAGCGCAGACAAGAAGTCGTTTCTGTAGTGCTAATACAATATATAAAAATGGTAGGTGTCATTTATAATTTGTTCCAATAGTTAGTATTTCTGTTAAGAGTTTCCTGTTTTGATTGCGGTATAAGTGTTGTTTCCTTATTTTTAACAATAATCACATATTTTATAATATATCACCGTTTTACAAGAATTACATTAATGCACAATTTTAAATTGTTACATTTATATGTGTATTCTACTTGTGTGTTTTATTTGTATATTTTATTCTTTAGGATTCCCAAGCAGGAGTTGGTGGAGATTTGAGAAAGAGAAATGTCAAGTCTGACGCGTTCAAAAGTGATTCAACTAACAAGAATAAGCCGGAGGCGGTTTCTAATGTGATAAATTCAAGAACGATTACTTACATTTTTGTTTCGTTACTACTGGACCTTTTGGCGTTTACAATGATACTTCCTCTGCTGCCTTCCCTTCTGGACTATTATAATAAAGAGGAGGGAAATAAGAATACCACGTATTCCTCATTATTACAAACGGTACAATGGTTCCAAAAAATAACAGGAGCTCCTGATAAATTTTCTTCAGTATTATTCGGAGGGGCATTGGGTTCTATGTACAGCTTTCTACAGTTCTTAACTAGCCCAATAGTTGGGAGCCTCTCGGATGCCTACGGAAGGAAGCCAATGCTTATTGTTTGC
Organism: Agara michaeli; assembly: GCA_018245675.1. Lineage (NCBI taxonomy): Eukaryota > Metazoa > Arthropoda > Insecta > Lepidoptera > Hesperiidae > Agara > Agara michaeli. The sequence goes on along the minus strand of DWDX01000221.1, from coordinate 17,403 downwards.
TTGGTAAGTTTTTTGGTCAAGCCGTTGTCTAGCCTAGCATTGCCAAGTGCGTATTGGCAGACTTCACTTACTGTAGAAAAATGATTTTTTTTTATAACATCCATAAATAAGGAACATATCATGAGCAAACATGATATGTTCCTTCACCATTATAGCGAGTGATATATAAATTTTATGTTATAAAATGCAAGTAACAAGTTTAGTTGGCTTAGCTAAAAAGATACACAATTATTTTATTCATTTTAATGTCATGAATCTTAAGTTATGAACATGAAATTGAAATTACTATTACTGTTTCATTGCCAGATAACCAGGGCAAATAGGTGTATAGAATATCTAGCTTTGCAGACTTGTGTTCAGCTGAATATTCAGTATTTGCCCTAAGACAAAATTACTTTGTATTGTAACACTAGTTATTATGTGCTTGCAAACATTCTTCAAGTGAAATAAATTAAGTGTATACATGATAATTATCTCTAAATTGCACGGTAACATGAACACAAGTAGAAAACACACTGAATTGAAGTTACAGGATGTTATTATTTTTTGCAATAAAGTTACAACATATAACCCGGTGAAATCTGTTTCAATATTTAGGTATAAACATATTTTGTTGAATACATTTTGTACAAATTCTTAAAAGGTTGGAACATTTTCCTCCTTATCTTTAATTTACGAAACCAGTTTTTTCAAGCCTATTCAACTAACGGTAACTAGAGTGTGGAGGAGCAAGTTTTGTATTTCGCTTAACAACCATAAATAACAAATTCTAGGTGTGGTTAAATGATTGACATCCCTCTGATAGCTAGGCTTATACACTTGACCCGATATTCTCCATATCTACAGATGTACACAATGACACATGTAATAAATGTATTACATGCAATAGTATCACATATTTTTGGATAATAGATATAAGATTTGGATGTCATTGTTTTTATAATCATGATGATTTACAGTAATAGAAATTTATTTAATAGTTTTTATTCAAGCTTTTTATGCCTACTACGTGACACAGGCTTTGTGCCGGGGTGGGGGTGAATGCTGGATGTTTTTAAATTGCCTTCAAAGCCTAAGATAAGCTTAAACTATTAATATCTAAGGTGTAACAACCGGGATTTACTACTAAACGTGCTCTAAGACCACGGAAATGCTAGTGAAAATTTTCCACTAGCGGTCAGTCGCTTGAGAGCCGACCGCGCCGTGCTCAATAGTTTTACTCTACAAATAAATCTGAATTATATGATGCGCAATAATTTTCAGGTCGGCATAGCGACGTCGCACGCACTGTGGGGTTGCGCCAGAACTTTCAGCAGGTTCGTCCTCGCGAGGTTCGTTGGCGGCCTGAGCAAGGCCAACGTGAGCCTCAGCATGGCGATCGTCTCCGATGCGTCCGATATGAAGTCCAGGGCCAGAGGAATGGTAAAATTGTAATCCTTATTGGGGCTGTTGAGCGGAGTTGTTTTTTCAAAATTATTAATGGAGGCCCACAAGCCTGGGATGATAGTAACGTGGCCAAAATAAGTTCAGCCGTTTTATATCAAATGCGTACATCGTAAATGTTTCATTATATAACAATAAACAATGATAAATATATACAAATAATAAATGCTGATAATAATGAAAATAAATACAAGAGAGTTAATATGCATTTTAAATGCAAGCAGATCTCATTTTACTTTTCCTGATTTACTATTAGGTGGGATCGTGATGGTATACTTATAAAAAATATGAGAAGAATGTGTTTCACATACTAAATTTATGATTGGAAACTTTTTTGCAGGCTTTGATAGGGCTAGCGTTCTCTGTGGGATTCATAGTGGGTCCGTTGGCCGGAGCCTGGTTCGCTATGTCCCACGACCGCCTGGCCGGCTCTTGGGGCGAAAAGCCCGCCTTCTATGCTCTCACACTGGCCATCGCTAACATACTGCTTGTTATATTCTGTCTGCCCGAGACGTTGCCTAAGGTTTGTTGAAAACATATCCTCTGATTGATTTTTATCATTATTAAACAAAATGGCTTATGTACGGAGATTGATGATTATAAAACGTCAGAAATAGTATTGTGTACAGAATACATTAATTTATATTGCTTCCGAAAGTCTTGGACAGTGTTTATTTTTAAGTTTATACACTAGAACATATCGCAGTAGTTACATGATTTTTAGCTATTCCTAGAAAAGGTTCAATGTCGAATTATTTTTCAGAGCAAAAGGACTCCGCTACGTTTGAATATGTCGAAGGCGTTCCATTACATCAGCCCGTGGCATTTAATGAGATTCACCGCAGTGTCGGACCTCACTGTACAACAGAAGAAAGTGCTCTCTAAGCTTGGACTGATATACTTTCTGTATTTATTCGTTTACTCCGGGTTGGAGTTTACTATCACATTCCTCACGCATCACACGTTCGGCTTCACCGCCATACAACAAGGGAAAATGTTTCTCGTTATAGGTGAGTTTACCTTCTTTAACAACTATGGAATATTTATTCGTTGCAGCATAACTTGAAAAATCACATAATACAAGGGTGAAACAGATTTGATCTTATCGGACCATTGTTTATTATGTATAGCAATGATTCATATAGATTTTTATTACAAGGGACTTAGCAAGGGCATTCCTTCAATTGTATGTATCAATTCAACTGGTGACATGAATCTTGCTGTCCCAAGGCGTGATAATGGCGGTGCTGCAAGGCGGCGCAGCGCGGCGGCTGGGCGCGCGGGGCGCCGAGCGGGCCGCGCGCGGAGCCCTGGCTCTGACGCCTCTCTCGTTCATATGCGTAGCGCTCGCGGCCGCGCCGATACCCTACTCGGTTCTGCTCCCTCCCATCTTCTGGCTGTGGGCGGGTCTAGTGCTTTTCGCGCTGTGTACGTATTCTTCAATTTATATTTATCATTCTAATACAATAATACAAATTCAGCCTCCTCACAGAGTGCAGTCGCCGTGCTCGGGGACTTATTTTTATCTATGTGTTACACAGAAATTTCGATAGTAATAAATTGAAAGAACAAACTGAACAATATCGCGAGGCCGGCCGACGTTCCGTTAGGACGACAATATAATTGGGTTCAGGGTCAGTAACAGTAGAATGGTGTTCCGACAGCGACGGCGTTCGCGGTGTCGTGCATGACGGCGGCGGCGGCGGGCGCGGCGCCCGAGCGCGCTCGGGGCGCGGCGCTGGGCGCGTTGCGCTCGCTGGGGGCGCTGGCGCGCGCGCTCGGCCCGCTGCTGGCCTCCACAGGTACGACACCTGATACGCGATCTTCGCACTTGAACACCCTAACCTTTTTACTACCGACCGATTTTTATGTTGAAGACCGCCCAGATGTGTGATTAATTTGATAATTAATTATAAATATTTCTATCGCTATGCGTAGTATATGAAGGTAATCCGATTCAGAACTGGTGTTCAAAAGATAAAGACATTTGAAATGTGTTCTGAAACATTCTGTTATAGATAATTTTAAATGTAATTTCGTTACACAATTTGCTCAGTAACCTGCCTTATATTTATGAAATTACTTCTGAAATAAATAACCTTGATACCAATTAAAATAATGTATTATATTGATTCGTCGCTAGTAAACAAACTTAGCGTAGTGTTTGCACACGATGAAACCATGGCAGATTATTAATTTGCATAATTTGTTTCAGTCTACTGGTACTCTGGTGCAATGATGACCTACACCATCGGCTCCATAATCCTGATAATACCAGCTGTAATGTTATTTCAATTAAAAACTTAGTTTTCTAGAATTTCGTACTTCAAGCATTTAATATACACATTATTTATTGTAGCGATAATTGTCTCTTCTTATTGTGTAGCTATAGTATTTAAGGGAAACTTTTAAAGTGTTGTACTTATTACCTTTTTTAGTATGAAACTATAATATCTCGAATAACAGTATTACGATTATAGTAATTCCACTCGTATTTGTGTTTTATTTGCAATCCTACAGACCATTTTAAGTGATAAGAACATATAAATTTATTGCAATCAAAATTCCACCGAAGTATTGGAAAATATAGTGGATTATTTTTACAAAAGTATATCAAATATTACATGTTATAATTACAGTTAATAGAATCATTATATATTAGTTTTATGTGTTCAGTTCTTGGGAGAAGTAAAAGTTCTTCTTTTCTTTTCTTTTCGATATTTTCGAGCAAGCCTCGAGAGGCTATGTTCTTTGCATAAAAAAAACAAATACTGTTGTCTGTTGTGTGGCGGGGCGGGTCGTTGCCATGGTTACAGTTTGTTTTGACATTTCACTGGTATCACGTTTCTTTGTCGGTAGGAATATGCCACTATTTAGCAACAAATTTAGTCCTAAAACTATACCTGTAAGAAGACAAGACACGTCCGTAATAAAGAACGAATTTGGAAGTGATTACGCTTCTAAGGAGTTATCTATAGACGTCGGGCCGTTGAAGTTAAAACTTGGAGACTTCGAAATAAATTTTGAGGAAGGCCAATGGATTCCAGGTATAGTTATTATATTTCCAGTTACAATTATTTTTTTATCATATTATAGGTAAAAATATTTCGATCCACGGCAAATATTATGTGGTATACTATCGTGTGTATACGCAATAAACCTATGATAACGTTTGTTTAGTAAGTTTGTCAACATATTGGTGGTCACATTGTCTACGCGACGATTAAAATTATTATCTATTGAGGCATCACACAGCAAATAACCGACAACAAAACGGTTTAATAAGATTGCCAATCTCGTAGCCTTTTATTGTTAACAAATTCCAACGCGCCCTTGAAACTTAGTCGCAGATCTGTAAAGTTAACAAACACCAGGTCCATTATTCAATTAAAGCATCGGGGCGTGCCGGGGCGACACGCAAGGAAGTGATTCGTCTGAAGAAAGAATTGGAACGATTGGAAGAAGAGAACAATATGTTGCGGTTGAAATTTGAAATACTGTTGGATATGATGACGGATAAGACGGTCGAAGCAGAGCAGCAGGCAGACATGCAGAGGGCGCAGAGTTTAGGCTCCTTGAAGGTTAGGAAGAAAAAAGAAAAATGGTGACAAATCAACACACAACAGTAATTGATATTTACATTCTTATAATAAATTTAATATTCCATTAACCGTGTTTACTTATTTATACATACAATTACAGACGACTTAAACTCGTATGACCAGCATCACTTGGACTAATTCACATTTATAAATTATAATCTCACCCGTATGTTCATATTTACATGTGAGACATGTTGCTATTTTATAGTATCGAGCTTTATAGTACAATATTCATTTGCTTTTTATATGTTGAGTCTTAAAATGTATGCTACGACCGATTCTTTATAGTCTAAAATTTGGCCTTAGCCTTCCTTGGAAAGTTCGAGGAAACTAAAAATATAATAATAGTACTATTATACAAAACTATAAATGGTAATGAACTAATGACGTTTATATAGGTTTTAATCAGTAGTTCTTCCTTGCGGGCAGCGACCGCGGGTGTGCCCCTCTTGGCGGCACAGCCCGCAGCGCCGGGGAGCCCCGGCGCCGCGCGCCGCGCCCTCCGCGCCGCGAGCCGCAGCCCTGCCGCCGCGCGCTCCTCTGTCTGGGAATAGTTAATGTTTAATTGATCAAGATATCCGATTTCAGAATTTCAAAAGACATGGTAGCGCCACTATTCAACATATTATAAGTTTTATATTCGCAAGCATATATAATGAGACATATATAGTTTACGTAAATTTCACACATCAGTTTAGGCCTCGATAAACGGAGTTCACCAATTCTATTCAGTCTGGTCCACATTGGGATGGATTCTATCATTTATGCCCAATAGAGTTACAAGTGTTCCTATTCAATTTATTATAGTTATGAATTCTTACGAGTTTAATGCTTACTGTTGTTATTGGTGCCACCGTCTGCCCATTCAAAGAAATTGCAGCCTGAATTAGTGCACGAGTAGAATGGCCGCCCATGATTTGGTCCTTCCTTGCGTACAATTCTCCTGAAATGGTTTACATAAAATTAATGTATCATCATATCATGCCACACCTGACTTTCCAATGCAAATGCTAATATAATTTGATGACACTATAATAATGTATTTGTAACGAAATAGTATTATTTAAGTCTGGATACTAATGCCAATAGATATTTAGTGAGTGTGATAATTGTAATCGCTATTTCATAATATTGTAACATATTACAATATTTGTATATGTCAAAAATGACTTCAAACAACCCGAATGAGTGTCATGATTGATTATGTATATACCCCTTATCTATGGTTAGCTCGCTCGGCACGCACGTAAACAATAACAATAACAACAACAACATACCATCACGCCAGGTCCCTAACGGGGTAGGCAAAAAGCACCGAGTGCCAAATATCCTCTGTCCTTACGACCTGACGTGCTTCGTCTACATTCATAAACAATAATAGGTTGTCGGAATCGTAATCTATTACTCATTATCGTGTTAACTGTGTTATTATCGAATTGTAATTATTGGAAGTTGAATGTAACTTCCTCTTGTATTTTATTCTTTCGTATAGTCCACTTCGGATTCTAAAAATATTAATAAAACAATAGTGAAGTATGGACACTGACTGGGTGACCGGCCGGCCGCAGGTTGTGCAGACTACGTCACCGGCGTGCTGGTCACGCGTGGGCTCGAACCGGCCGCGCGGGGGTCCCCCGCTGCTGGCCGGCGCTCTCGATGCTGCACTTTGTGTACTAGTATGCGAACGGTTGCTAGAACTTGGACCGTCGTTGGGTTGTCGTGTGCCCCAGCAGAAGAAATTGCAACTGTTATCCGAGCACTTGTAAAATTGTTTACCTGAAAAGTTATATGTCACAATAAAAGTCTTAAGTCCAACAATTTCTGTCTGTATGGTTAAAATATTTATCGTCAATTATATTAGTTTAAAGCAAGTTCTAAGGACAGAGATATTACAGTATTAGTGACGTATTAAGCGTAATGATTCAACCCAACAGAGTTTAGTTTAAAATATACTACCATGTAGAGGATATACTCTTTAAAAAAAAAAATCTGTACCGTAATTCTCATTTTGAGTGCGGGCAGTCAGCAGGCGCGCCGGTCGAGAGCAATGACACAATATTACATTATCGCCGTTATCGCTGTCCGGGGCTGGCAATGCATTCTGATTTCTGATGCTATGAGCGGGAATTCTTGTTTCCGTTGTACTTTGGTCTCTACCGACATCGGCCCACGGTGCATTTTGCCTCGCCTGCGCACTGGAACTATTGGAAAACTCCACACTAGCATTCGTTTCGTACGCCGAGTCGAACGATCTCATTCTATTATCCGATGCATTAGTCGGCCGAGTCCATATATCGCCCGAGCTCTGCGATCTGGCGTCATTGGTTCTGTTTGGTGTTCTTCTTACGCTCGACAAATTAATCCCGAGGTGTTCGAGCAGCGTGCGGTCGCAGCCGCCGACGCACGCCACGTGTCCCCGCGGGTACAGGTGGCTAATCGTATTGTTTCGCCATTCGAATTTGATCTTACGATAGTCGGGACCGCACTGAAAAAACAAATAATCCAATAAACAATACAGTTACTGATTTGACTAAACGAAATATATTTTCGTGAACCATTACATACTGTATTAATAATCTATATATTAATACGCGAAGCAAAAACTTGGGACCCCCTTTTACGAAAATTGCGCGGACGGAGGAGTATGAAGTTTGGCACACTTATAGTTTATGTGTAGGAGAAGTGCAGAACGCTAGTATTTTTCAATAATAATGATTATAAAGTACATTAAATTAATAAATTAAACATTACAATAAAACTGTTTCATCGTTCATTGTTTACATTCTGATTGTCAATGTAAAACAAAAAGTCCAATGAAATGTCAAAGAATGCTTGTTAGTATAATTAATTGAATTAAACCACATTTATTGTACCGTTCGTGTTCTTTCAATAACGCGAAAATTTATACACAGAAAAAATTGTAGAGAATGTATTCAAATTTAAAAATTTTCAACCCCTAGGCGACCACTAGTCATTATTATTGATTGATGATGAAAAAACTTTTTCATATAACCAAATCAGAAACTGGAATCAAATGTGTTTGCTGTGTTATGAAAATCTCCAAACAAATTACCGTGGGACATGTATCTTGTAGTATTTCAATTTTCTTGACAACATTCGGCAACCACACGGCATTTTTGCATCTAGGGAACGCTTGGCACCCGATGTAATATTCATCCTTATTCCTCCTCAGCCTAGCTTGCATGTCGGCACCACATTTAGGGCATTTGAATGCTGTAAATAGATATTTGAATGCATCAAGATTTCATCTTTATGAATAAAATATCACCCATGAACATACGCATATAAACATTTAGATTTAGGTTAATGGACGATAAAATGAAATACATCAAATATCTTAATATTACAGTACAGCTTGATAGAAAAAAGTCGTTGTCCATAAATAGAAAGAAGTAAATAAACATTTATTTAAGCTGTTCATACAAACACATACAAGATGCAATATACACATATATGTACATGGTCTCATTACAAGTAATAGCGGTTAATGACCTTAACGTGAACCATACATTGTCTTACCTGACACCGTGGCGGGCAATGTGTCCCAATTCGGGTTGTACTCAACAGGCTGTTCATGGAAACGTAGAGCCAGCGCCTGGTCCATTTTATTTATCTGTTCCTGAACTATCATGAATGCTTCTTTATATTTCCTTAACTGAAAAAAAATTAATTGCCTTGTTCTAAATAAAATTCAGCACTTGTCACCCCTAATATGATGGCATAAAGGTATCAATGTGTAGTGTAAGGTTGCTGTAAAGTGGTGGAAGAGAAATGACTCTTGAAAGTTTTGTCCAGGACTTTGATACATAAGCATGAATTATACATGTCACTAAATAAGGGTGGACATACACACACTGACACACTTGTATTACAAAATTCACATATTGATTTATAAGATATGTTTTAAAGTATATGAACCTATGACTTAACTTAAAGTAACTGAACTTATAACGACACCTATACATTTAGTAACGAGAATATTAAAATACAGTACACAGGATACTGGTATGTTCTTTAAGAGAGCTTTAGTCTCCACAAACAATGAAACAATGTGAAATACAGATGGGTTAGTAAAAAATATAATATTAGTAGTAATAAGTTATATACAAAGTAAATAAACACATACATAAACACAGTCTATTATCTATTGGAATTGTTGTTTGAATACTTGTGTGTACTTGTACCTGCTCCGCCAAGACCACATCTTTTTGCTTTTTCCCCTCGCTGATATCCTTCAGGTCATTCTCCAACTGCGCTCTGAGATGCGGCTTGGCCATTTCGAGGCCCATCGCGTCGTAACTCTCGACCAAGCCCATGCCCAGCACTCCGGGGTTGAAGTAGAGGTTGTCCACCATCTCCACGTACGAACGATGCTTGATCTTCTCTATGTGTTCCGCGTGCGTCGCATCCGTGCCTGCAATATTACCGGCGTTTCCCGCCTTGTATTAAAAATAATAACCAGCATACTTTGCACTAAAATTTAGTGACTAAATATGCGATACCGATGTATGTATTACCAATAAAAAGTTTTACCATTACAAATGAGTATTATATTAGCTTTAGCTTGGATTTAAAAGTATTCAGTGGGTCACGAAGGGGCAGTGTGTAAGTTACCGAGCCATGGCAGAATAATGTTTTGGAAACATTGTAATATACTATGAAGTATGCGGATGGGATGATGTGGATTTTTTATCCAACATAGAAAAAAAGAAGCTTGTAGGTTGAGTTGAGTGGTCGTCGCAAGTAATAGACATACTCTATAAGAATTTACAGTGGACTTAATGGCTATCTGAGATTGATTCTTAACAACCAGGGCACAACCATATCAGACGACTGCACAACTGCAGAAACAGGTGCACCCTAGAACCCTGGAGGGGGACTATATTTGTACTTATGACTTTTTTATGTATGCACAAGTGATTTTATTTACCGATTCCATGTTTTTCCATGAGGGCGATCAGATCCGCTTCCGTCAGTAGATTGGGTGGCGACGTAGCCCCTTCCACCATTCCAATGTTTGTCGGAACGAAAGTCTGCTCCATCTGAAGTCATACAAGTTTCAAGGTTAAAGATTCAAAAGGTTACAAAAAGACACTTTCATAGAACTGTAACAATTTAGAAGGACAGTTTGTGAGTATGCTTAGATCAATTTGTTGTCGGCTACATGTGATATATGGGCCACCACTATGTTAGATAATGTTGCGGCGAGAGTATAACAATTTACTGCCTTGTTGGTCGGGCGGTTGCTAGCGCGACTGCCGATCGGGAGATCCTGGGTTCAAATCCCGGAGTGGGTACTGTTTAATTTTTCTAATTTAGAATTTCTAGCAGTGACTCAGAGTCTGGATGTGTGCCCGGTGTATGGCAATAGACTCACCACCTATTCCATTGTGAGACTTAAACATAAACGGTGAAATGTGGGGGTGTACTACACTCCTCTGCCTACCCCTTAGTGGATTACAGGCGTGATGTTACGTTTTTTTTTATAACAATTTACAGAGATAGCTCCTTTGAGGACTATAACTCACTTCGTAACAGTGTATCTCCTTCGACGACCACTTATCGTACGGGTACACATCTAAATAATTCCTTGCAACAATCATCAGTCCGTTGGCTGTGAAGGTCTCGTTGGCGATTTTAATTTTGACCGTGGTCTCCAGGCCTTGGGCGTCCTTGGAGCAGCATGCGAGGAATGAACGGACTATGAACTCGTACAGACGCAACTCGTTGCCGGATAAAGCTGGTCAAAACCACAGTAATAGGAATAGAAAATAATAATATCTTTGGACAACTTATGCTGTATTTCTAAATATAATACAAATTTATATACATGGGGGTATATAAAGGGAAAGTTGAGTATGGAATATTTACATAGATTTACTTTAGAATATTAACACTACAACATAAATAAATAATTTTATTTATATCTACTTATTTTTAAAGATAATAATTTAACACCAAGCTATCCGATTCCAAATTAGGCAAGTTAGTTCGGTTTTATATGTATTATAAAGAGGAAGACCGCCAAATAAGGATCTATTCACATGGATTGGGTTCATAGATGTCACCGTTCCCAACAAAGCTGATGGATCTTTACAAAAATTATATTGCCATTGTCGCTAACAGCATCACATAACTTAAATGTGTGTATACTAGTTTTAGTTCTATTGTGGAAAAATAACTTACAATTGGTGTATTTGGTGGGGTGTATGGGGGGATGAGCCATGTCAGTTTTTCTCCCCTGCCTGGGCGTCGGCCCCCCGTCGTCCAGTATGCGCTGCGCGAACGGGCCCCAGTTGGCGTCGCACGTGTGCATTGTCACGAGATTCGTCAGATTCATGTCCTTGGTGAACTGATTGGTCTCAGTGCGGGGATAGCTGATGAAGCCCTGCGTGTACAGCTTCTCTGCCAAACGCATGGTCTCTTTAGCATTTATCTTAAGTTTCCGTGACACTATCTTTTCTAATTCCTGTATTTAGAAACAAAATAAAACATATTGTATGTGAGTCTGGTATTAATATATGTAACCATTGAATTATTAATTGGAATCTTATTGATTATATGAATATACTAGCTTTTGCCCGCGACTTCGTCCCGCGCTTATATTATTATACATATAAATCTTCCTCTTCAATCACTCTATCTATTTAAAAAAACCGCATCAAAATGCGTTGCGTAGTTTTAAAGATTTAAGCATATATAGGGACATAGGGACAGAGAAAGCTACTTTGTTTTATACTATGTAGTGATTATAACTGTTATACACAAAATTAGGTATGTGTAAATTGAGGGATTACAAAAAAAATGTAAATCTCATAAAAATGGATACAGCACCATTAAGTGATATGGAAAGGAGTAGTATGTTTTTATTTTTAAAAAAACATAGATTATTACGTTTTACACAGCGTCGTATAGATGGCGTACATTTCACTTATTACGTTTGACGGTTGCGGAAGCGAACCCTTTATAACCCATAAGCTTTCCCCATACCAATAAAGATAGGAGTGCTGCAGGGCACTTTGACTTTCAATAATGCTTCCATAATTAGTAATTAAATAATGTATCGGGTAAGGCTTCAACAGTCTAGGTAATGTAGGAATTGGTAGAGATATTAGCTTCAACAAAAACATGCATACTTCAATGATTTAATGCAGAAGAAAAGATTTTATATACAAACCCACCTACAGAATATTGTAAACAATAAACGTGACATTTTATACATTACAGTCTCCATAAGTAACAGCTAAATAATGTGTGAATAATTAGCAATAAAATAATGTATTCCTATTTAATTAATACATTTCTCTGACATTTACATATACATTTTTACTTACCACAGTGTCCAAAGGTAATGGCCTCCACTTGGATTTTGGCTGTGTGCTAATATGGACCACTTTTGCCTGTGGATTTTCTAACACAATAGATTCTATTACTTCACACGCAAGTTTGTCAAAGAGCCTGCCTCTCTCCCAAATAAAATTAACAGTCAAGTTATTGATGGTACGGCTTACTGAAAATGGATACATAATGAAAAAAAATATGAAACAATCAAATTACACATAGTGAAAATAGAGATTTCATGGAGCACACTAGTATACCAGTAATTTTCCAAAATGCTTCGCTTACAAATTGCTCTATGGCCCTGTATCGTTCGACGACAAACCCCAACGTAGGGAACTGACAAGATCCATAGCTCACGGTTCTCTTTTCCATTTGCCTTGGGAAAACTTTTTGTAACCTCAGTGTTTGCAACCTTGTAAATGCGGCACCTGTAAAGTAAAAATACTTGGACATTGTGTACAAAAGTTCTGTTTGGATAAATGTTGGCTGCATTTCATTAATGTTTCCGACCCATGTTACATTTTTTTTTAAATTACAGAATCTAGTTGGATTTACGGTATCTTTCAAAATTACCTATTCTTAAATCTAATTCTCTCCTAACATCAACAGCTGCACTGATATTCGCATTGGGTTCCCCAAGAGTCGCCAGCGCTCTGTGTATTGATGTGTATGTGATCTCGGAGAATTTGGCTCTGTATATTCTTAAATTTTGCTTCTGTGATTTACACACATCTATAATTTCAAAGCCAATATTTTCACCTTCTCTATCACAATCCGTCCATATGATGAGACCATTACAACTGCGAATTTCCAATTCCAATGTTTGCTGCAACAATTAATTACATACATTTTATATTTTTGTGTATATTAACTTCTTTTTGTTTCTCAATTTTGTAACACAGCATGCTGTGGTTACCTTTAAGTGCAAGATCAGTTGAATAAGTTTATATTTATCAAGTGTTTAGTTTATAGATGTATCCACTGAATCTTGTGTTGGTAATCCATAAATAAATAATTAAATATTCACCTCAACATACTATACGTATAAGGTAAGGACACAATTTATTAAAATGAACTTCATATTGCAAAAAAAAAACATTTGGTGTAGACGCATCATTGTCGTTTCTTTATAGTGAAAAGGCATAGCAAATGGCCAGACCACCCAACAAATTGTTTGTTGTCTACATACATATTTCATATCGAGGAAGATGCCAATGTTTATTATAAATACCACCATTTTCATAGTATCATCATCATGATAATCATCATCAGCACTCTATTGGTTCACGTTATAAGTCATACAAAATTATAAAAACCAGCTTACAATCGCTACTAATTGGGATAAGTTTACCTTGATTTTAAGATAGTTTTCATAGCAGCAATTGACGACTGCGACTTCAAAACGGCTCTCTGGTCTACTTTTCTCCCAGCTTGTATGTCTATCTACAAACTCAAGATCGTACAAGTGTCCGGAAACAGAAGTCATGACCATTTGACTTTTCACACCCATCACTTCTGCCTCAAATTCATAGATCTTGTTATATTTTGACTTGCCTTCACGCTGTAATATAACATTGATCATAGCAATAAACTGAAAGGGTACACAAATATAATACAGAGGGTATTAATAAAAGAAATTAGATAATGATCAGTAATGAGTAGTAATAGGTAGTGAACTACATGTTAAACAATTTTATAACACTTAATTCTATTGAGTTTATTAAAGTTGAAAATGTTCCTTGTAAATTTTGCAAGTTTAGATGTTATTATTGAGGTGTATTTAAAACTTATAATGAGATAAATTATATTTTAAAGCATAATGATTTAATGAGTGATAGTACGTCTGAATGCTATCTATGATTCATTATTGAAATTATGCCCAGTTTTCGAATTTTGCATTTAATTACTTACTCTGCGAAACGTTTGTTGTGATAAGTGTGCCGCAATGTTTTTGGCAGCATCATTTTTTTCAGCTACATTCAAGTATTTCATTGTATGAACCCCAAGACGAACACTTAGGTATGTTGGATGCCCATAAAGTGTCAAATAAGAACTTATTTTTTTCACATTGACAAATACATTACGAGCAAAAATGGTCATGTTATTTATTAGTTATTTGAATTACATTTTATGTAAAACATTTGTTTACAAGAAGACCGGGGAAAGCCTTTACATACTATAGAAGTTTTTGTATACTTTCGTAGTGTAAGTTGTAATAAAGCAACAAGTTTCCAAAGCCGACTTGTCTTTCTCTCATTTCGTTAAATGTATAACGATCTCAACATACATAAAACTTCTTTGCATTATTATACATTATGCATTATACAACACAAATTATTGCATCATTAAGTACAACTCAAATTATTTCATGCCTTATATGTTTGTGAGTTTACAGTACCCACTGACACAACATAATAGTACGATAGTTACCGCGAAATTCGTGAAATCGAATAATTGAGTTGACAATTGAATCCATTGACATAACAGTTTTTTTTTATATGTCAAATGAGCCTTTGATTTTGGTTATTTGAGTTGGCTATTCTTTGTTCGTTTAATATTGCATAAAACAATAAAAAAAAAATTATAGTCGACTGATAAAACAAATTAGAGACTCCAGCGTTTACTGTTGCTTTTTCCGTGTGAATGGATTCATTTATGACTTTTTGGTTAGAGGTTCGTGAAGTTCTGTCTGTGAATTTCTGTGCTATACATCTGTCATTTTACTAGAGGTACTTGTCTGTGGTTAAATATTGTTTTGTCTTTTGTTTCTCACTCAAACATCAAACATGATTCATTGAAAATGAATGATGACAATGTTTTATTAATTATAAGAAAAAGAGTTGTATTATTCATTTTTAATAAAGAATAATGTACGAGCTATATTATTTAACTTTAAGAATACTAATGAATTAGTAAGCAAAGTGGAAAAAAGATACTATAATGCTAAATTCACAGTCTTTAGTTCTAAAGCTAAACATTAACAAAATGTGTTTTTTAGTCAATTGTCTTAAGAGATTAAAAAGTTCCCAACAATGGCTTAGTCGTCAAAACGCTGATCCTTATGTTGAAAAAGCAAGAATATATAACTACAGGTTTGTCCAATCTAATTATGTATATTACACTATTTCATTAATATCACTTAACTATTTAGAGAATTATTTCAACAATTTTCCTATAGAGTTAAATACAGGTGACAATCGACCTCGTCAGTGTTTTCTATGTACATGTAGCAGGTAGTTTTATCGATATTATATTGTGACAATTTTGTGCTTATTATTTACCATACATATTTTAAATTAAAACCAAATAATGTAGCACAAAGTTTCTATGTATTTTGATAAACTATGTAATTTATGTTGGTGCCTTTTTCGTTACTTTTGGTTTGGTTAATTTAATTGACACATGAAGATGAAGTTAAGAATTCAATACCATATTACATTTATCTTCACAAGCTTGTCCTTGATCCATCCACCCGTTTTGCCCTGTCCTGTCATCAAGCTATGTTCAATTTTTCTAGTGCAGGTATATCACAATTATATCAGTGATCAAAAACAAATACCTAATTTTCCAGATGCCGTAGTGCATTCAAGCTGTTAGAGATGAATGACAAAACAAATATTCTTACTCCGGGCCAGACTGTAGTGGATCTTGGGGCCTCCCCCGGCTCATGGACACAGGTTGCAGTGCAGAAAACAAATGCCGATGGAGCTGATAAGAGCAAGCCAAAGGGAACTGTGCTGTCCATAGACAAGTTACAGATTTTTCCGATTGAGGTACATAAAACAAACATGATTATTATCTATGTATGTTTAAATATGCAAGATGCAGTTTTGAATGTGTTTGTAACTTTTGACTTAGCACAAATCATTACTAGTACTAAGTAGCAAACTTTTCATAGTCGTCACAAATTAAAGAGACCTGTTTTGTCATATTGCTGTGTTATTAGAAATTAGTTAATACATTGGTAGCAATACATTGGTTAATCTTAATGACATTTAGTAAAAATCTTTTAGTTACATGATAGATAACATAAAATTATATGGACCAAAACATCACATGCCAGTGTCCAATTGAAAATATCAATCTTAAAAAATAGCTTGACATTTTCATCAGCGTTTTGTGATTTCGCAGGAAACATATATATTGAAATTTGAGTACACTCACCAAGGCTACAGTAATATGAATGTTAGAAATCTATTTATTATTGTAATTTCTTATTTAACAGGGTGCAACAATCATGAGCAACATGGACTTCTCCACAATTGAAGCTCACGATAAGGTTGTAGAGGCTCTTAATGGTAAAAAAGTGGATCTAGTCCTGTCCGACATGGCTCCGAGTGCAACTGGCGTTAAAGAGTTGGATAAGGACAGAATTATAGGATTGTGTTATATGGCAATTAGATTTGCCGCTCTAGTCACTAAGATAGATGGCAACCTACTAATTAAAGTGTGGGATGGGAAGGAGGTACCTATTTTAGAAATGGATTTAGAGAGATTTTATAGGAATATAAAAATACTAAAACCACAAGCGAGCCGATCTGAGTCTTCAGAAAAGTTTATACTTGCTAAAGGGTTTAGAGGAATTCAGAGGCCATTAGCAAACGGTCGTTGGGGTTAAATATAGATTTTAATATAGCAGGACCCTCTGAAAGTGTGACAATAGAAGTACTACTGTAGTAGCTGTAGGGTTTATTTAGGAATTAACAGTGCAGTCATATCTTTGCAAGGAACAATGTAAGGGTTGTAAAAAAAGGTTGACAACCTCTCTGTGATGGCTATGTATGAAATGATAAAAATAGAAAGTTTGTTAGATGAACAAAGACATTAGCGTTCCTACTCCCATTTTAGAACTAATACTAAATGACTTAGTTATGCTGAAGTTACAGGCTAGTAGCAAAATATAATTGTGCCATATTATATCTTTATTGACTGCCTCGTTGGTCGGGCGGTTGCTAGCGCGACTGCCGATCGGGAGGTCCTGGGTTCAAATCCCGGG